>JAADYK010000572.1:0-17183 GCA_023338225.1 Halophytophthora batemanensis
ATGGCGCGTGTCACGAGGGCCCCTCCATCTTCGAGCCGGTGATGTGGGACATCATTATCGAGGAGTCACAATAAGCGGGTTATTATCTCTGGCACGGCCTGCGCAAAGCCAGCGGAGATCTCCAGTATTTGCATGGTCGTGATATTGTCCACGCAGATCTCAAGGGCAGCAACATCCTTGTGGTTAGAGAGTGCCACAGGAAGCTGGTTGACTTCGGGCTGAGCTTCAATGTGAACAGCCCAGATTCCACGACTGATGCTGGCAACGGAGCTCTCGGTGCGTTGCGCTGGAAGGCTCTGGAGGTGCTACGTGGGGAAACAGGATTCCGACGCAGTGGTGAGACACGAGGTGGTGCATGAGCGATAGCTACCTCAGCGTCCACACCGTGCTTTAACGACGAGCAGTGGGATCTCGTGACCTGCATGTGCTGCTATAATCGGGAGGACAGACTGACGATTGATGCAGTCAGGGCTATTCTGACTCTCCTGGTGGATGCCGCTCATGAAAATGAGCTGTGAAGTCGCAGAAACTTACTGCTGTATGCTCCTACGCACGTTCATCTACTATGCACCTTGCACAGCAGACAGGCTGGATGTAGCGCCCTGTTCGCATGCTCTCCACTTGACTACTTTAGCGTCATCTAAGCCAGCTTCTTCGCACACTTTGGGCGTTCTAGTCCAGCTCTAGCAGTCCCGAGGCCGCGGAATGTGTCGCTAGATTCGAAAGGGACGAAGAGAGTAACACGCATGCGAACACGAGCAGATGGTTGTCGTGGTTGGGTCGGGGATAGCAAACGCAGGGTCTCCAGACAAGAAGGCTATGACAGCTGGAAGCGGACAGCTTCGTCTTGAGCGGCCTCGTTTGACACAAATGCCAGCAGCTCGTCCAACGATTTACACCTAGATCTTGATGGACAGCGGCCAATTATTTTCGCGAGTCAAAAGGTGGACGAAAACCAGCACGGTGAAGATTGATCGCGTACCCCCTACTGCAGACCTAAGGAGGTGGTGGGACGACGTGATGCCATCGTTGCTTGAAACGAGCTCACCTTGCGTTGCATTTCAACAGCTTGGACAATGGCAACAGTAATGAGTCGTGCCGATGGGACATCTAGGGGTTGCTAAGTCCTATTCTACAGGTGTGAGATGCGGTTGTGTGGAGAGATCCGAGACCCCGGCAGGCTAGAGGCTCCAAAGACTCTTGGTGTGTTGAAGTTAATGCGATGCTCATCATTGGGCCATCGAGTCACACGATTTGATGCACTTTCACGTGTGCTATTGTCCTGTTCGTCGCCTCAGCTCACACCACTGCGTGAAACCGCAGGTCTCGACTTCCTTCTCTTTTTGCTCAGAGCCTTCTCCAGCGAGCTCTGCGGTCCGCTTGGCTTGGGCTTCTCGGCAGAGCTAGGTCGTGTTTCTGAGACCCCATCCTCGTCTTCACCTACAGCACCACCAATGGCGTCAACCTGAGCGTCACCACTCACAGCGGAATCCCCCGCCTTTTGCGTCTGCTGCTTCTGACGGATGCGCGCTAGCACATCGCCACCCCTGCCCGTCAGCGGTAACGGCGGTGTCTGCTTTGTCAATAGCATGTACGCGCCGAATGGTTGCTCTTCCGGTGCTGCTCCACTCTTTTCCATTGCATCCTGCTGCTTGCTCGATGTCTCGGGAGCTGAATCCACATTCTCAGCTGGACGCGCTGCGCTGCCGTCCCGCGAACCTTCAGCTCCAGAGAATGGCAGTGGCACGGCCGGTTTATCCTCTTGGTCTCCTGCAAATGCTACAGGAGCCACAGGTGGAGCAGCGAGTGTCGACGTCATGCCTTCTGGTGGTGTGGGTGGTGCGTCACCGACTGTCACTTCTGAGGCGTCAGCGATGGCTCGAGGAGAAGTTGGACTCTTCCAACTAGCTAGCTTCTGCATGGCGCGTCGTGTGGGCGACACAGATGCCTTTCTGGGCGTTGAGGAGAAGTCTGAAGCCTCCACCGCTGCTCTAGCTGTAGTGGGGCTGGAGTGAGTAGTCGAAACACCACGCTGCTCTTGCTGCTCCAGACGTATGCGCTCGCGGTGCTTCTTCTTGAGTACGGCTTCCAGTGCGAGTTTCTTGGGTGACAACTTACGGTTCTGCCAGAACACGTAGCCGCCCGTGGGTGCCGCTACCTCTGCTGCGGCTTCCGCAGCCAAAGCCTCGCCTTCTGCCACAGCACCAAGAGAGCCTCTCGAAGACGGAGTGCTGGTCAAAGCCCTCGCGCTCTTACCACGCTGCAAGAGCGGTGGTAGACGACCGCTAACCTTGCTCAGCAGCTTGTGCGCCAGAGATTCACGGCGGTCACGCAGTTCACGTAGCAGGTTCTGCCGCTTTACTAATAGTGTGGCTTTCGGATCCGCACGCGGCCCAAAGCGCGTCGACGAACTCATAAGCTGCTCCGTTTCCACTGAAGTTCCCACGCTCTCGCTACTCTCAGACGCTTGAGCCTGAGCTTGCCGTTGCTGATGGTGTAGTCGAACGCAGTGCATACCGTAGAGGAAGTGCTCGAAGTCCACGAGATCGGCATAAGCCGGGTCAAAAGCCGCAAGCAGCTCGCGCACCGTGGCGGCGGGTACGTGTACGCCCAGTTCGTACACTGCGCGTGCGATGGCAGTGTGCGAGACGAGTCCGATCTGTGCTGCGTCCGCTGTCTCGAAGAGCAGACGGAAGGCTTCCGTCTCCTCGGCGCTGAAAGCGTTCAGCGTCTTGCGCAACGTCTCACGTCGCTGTGCGGCCAGTAGTCGATGTTGCTCCTGCTTGTGTGCACGTAGACGGCGTAAGTAGCGCTGACGCGTCACGCGTGTGAGCAGGCGACGCTGAATGCGCACGGCAGCGGCGAAGCGCAGATGTTCGTACAACGTCAATGACTTGGCGAGCACTTCTTGTTTGTCCTGTGGCCTCACACGTAGTGCTGCCCGTCCACGACGTAGTAAACGTGCCATGAATGT
Organism: Halophytophthora batemanensis; assembly: GCA_023338225.1. Taxonomy (NCBI): domain Eukaryota; phylum Oomycota; class Peronosporomycetes; order Peronosporales; family Peronosporaceae; genus Halophytophthora; species Halophytophthora batemanensis. Next base: position 2,975 of record JAADYK010000572.1, read on the forward strand.
GTCTGCCCACCACTCGCGTAGTGTTCGTGCCAGGATGAGCACCAATAGTACCATGGGCTCTGCCACGAGCTCCTGGACGCCCACGCCCATGGCCCAGGCCAGCACGCAGTGCCAGGACGTCTCGACACCCAATTCCATGCTGGCCAGAGCTACTGCATAACCGAGGAGACCTAGAAACAGCAGGCAGAGTGCAAAGATCACGTATACCACAGACGCTGGGTACGGCACACTCGCCACGGCCTCGTCGTCCTTCTGTGTGGCTCCCGGCTCCGCTTCTAGCTTGTTGGTGGCTGCAGTGGCACCATCGGATGCTGGCACCAGCTCGTCGTGAACCAGTGGGCCAGCAGCCAGCTCACTCACGACGCTGGGTGTCACATGGTCCAGACTGGAAGCTAGTAGCTGGGAGCGCAGTTTACCACGCGCGGGAGCCGCGATCTTGAGCCCCACCACCTTCTCGAAAGTCTGACGCAGGTCCCGTCGACTGCTGTTGGTTTCGCTTGACTCGGGGACTCGCAGCTTGAGCTTGGCGTCCTTGGCGAGTGCCAGGTCGCGTGCCAGAAAGAGCGCACTGGCAGCTAGCAGGAAGAGCAGGACCACCGCACAGAGTGCTGCAATGGTGGCCGCGTCAGCGCCGTGCTGGAAGCGCGCCAGCATAAGCTCTCGACAGCCGGGTAAAGGTCTCAACTCCTGCGTCGTCTTGGTAAGCACCGCACCGCTCACGCTCTGTGCCTCGTAAGCCACGTCCACGATGTCACCATCGGGACACGGGAGTATGGGTGCGTCTGTCGCGTTCTGGAAGCCGCAGCAGCGCAACTCCTGCTGCACAGACGCTTTGAAGAAGCCCGAGACCAGTTCGCGCCATGCTATCTCCAGTCGCTGGTCCACGCTGAAGCCCGTAACACGCACACTCCAGTTGCTCAGGGCCGTGGCGTCCTCCTGTGTCACCTCATGCAGCATAAAGACCGCCAGCATTATGGCACTAAGTGCCAGTAAGGCGGCCCCAGCCACCACTACAAGAGCCACGATGGCGGTCGACGCGCGGCGATGTTGTGGTCGCTTCGCCAGTTGTTCACGCAGGTCGTTGGCCAGCGCTGCCAGCAGTGCCACTACCACAAGCGCACCCGCCAGCATCAACAGCTCCAGGACGCCCTCATTCAGTGGTACGCCATACAACGAGTTCTTGTAGCCAAGCTGAAGCAGTCCTAGCAACGTCGCCAACGCACACCCGCCCAGGAAGAGCAGCACACCACAGCTTTGAAAGCTCACGGCTACAAAGCGCGTCAGCCATGCGTACCAGCACTCCTCGGTCGTGCTCTGCGCCGCTGCCAGCACCGTGGACGTTTCAGTTGCGTCCACAGCTCGCGAGGATCCCGTGGCTGCTGGGACCTCCTCCTTGCGTCGACGTCCGAACCATGTGGACGTGCGGAAGAGCAGCACTTTCTCCTTACGCTGCCGCGCTGACGCCACCTCCTTGCTCTCGTCTTCAGCGCGATTGCGTACAAGCTCAAAGAGCAGTCGTATACCCGTCTGTACGCTCAGACCCACGATCCCACCATACAGCAACGCGAGACCGATCAACTCACCCGCACCAGGTTGCTCGCAGGTATTGAGTGCCGTACGGTGACAACCTTGCGTGGCGAAATGGGCTGCAAATGCCGCCAACGAGGCTGCCCACGAGCAAAGAACACTTATAGCGCGTTGTGCTCTTGTGAGCTTTGAATCGTATCGCGCAGCCACAGATACGAACAAGTGGCGCTGTCGGAAGTCGCGACGGAAGCTACCGGCCGCATAGCGCAGTCGACTCTCAATCTTGAACCACGCCTCGTGCTCGTAACGCGTCACGCTCCGCAGAACGAACGCACCCAGAACCGCCAGCGTTAGCTCCGCCAATGCAAACCCCAGGAAGAGCATAGCAAGCCACCCGAAGGAGGATGTCACCCCGGTTACAAGTGGCGTTTTACAGCCGCGAGAGATCGCCAGCGAACAAGCCGGAAAGCCCAATGCTGGTCGGTCGAACACGATGCCCACGTCCGCCACAAGCACGGGGTCGTTAAAGCCACAACACGCCAGCTCTAGCGCCACAGCGTGTTGCGTGGTCGGCGCCAGTTCACTCCAGCGCTCATCCAAGAAGTTGGTAAGTTGACGGCGCCAGCTCTCGTCCGTGGCCGACGAGTAGTGTGATAGATGTGCCGTCAGCGCCAAACCACCAAACAATGCACTGGCCAAGAGCACACGCAGTACACTCTGTAGGAAGAGTTGGTGCACTGTGAAGCTCAATGCAGCTCGCGTCGTGTACACGTGCGTCAGTAATGCCAGCATAGCGTAGACGATGAGTGCACCACCTAAAGACTCTGCGAACAGCAGCTGGAGCGCGCTGGAGCTGAAGAGCGTCCATCCGAGAGCAATGTCCACGCCCAGGAAGAGACTTGCGAGGGCGGCGAACACATCCAGTAGCACGACGAACAGCAGCATGGCTCGCAGTACTCGGAGTTTCCAGCTGGGTGTCCAGGATCTTGACGGAGGGGTCGAGTGATACAGACTGACGGAGAAGAACACCGCTGCCACGCTGACAGCTCCCCAGCTGATGCTCAGCTGCCAGGCGATGCGAGCGATGCGTGCCACGTACGTTTTCATGGGTTCTGCGCATCCTTGCCAAGCTTCACTGGGACACAACGAGCTGTTCTGGGTCGTCACAGCTTCCGCGTGCATTTCAGTGAGCTCACGTAGTCTTCTGGACGCTGTGTCACTCTCAGCGTAGACGTAGTGTGAGGTAGTGGTGACTTGTGGACGCCACACCCGCTGCTCGGCTGGCAAAGTATAGAATACCGAGCCGTTGGACGCCTCCACACGCTCGTAGCCGCAGCAAGTAAGTGTGTTCTGCACGAACTGCTTGGTGGGGGACGGAGCCTGGCGCCACAAGTCCTGCAGGCGCGTCTCGGCTGCCTCAGCGGTCTGGTAAGCTTGATTATCATCCAAAGGCATCAGCTGTGTCTCTAGTTTGTGTGAGACGCCCAGAGTGCCCAGTGCCGCCAAAAAGAGTGCGGTGCAAGCCAGGACGTAGCCAATTACCAGCCAATTCCTCTTGTTAGCAGGCCCGAAGCGCTGCGACCGCCTTGTCCAAGCCACTAGGCCTCCCAGTACCGCAAACACCTCCATTGCTCCACCTGCAGCGAGCAAGTACACACCCAATCGTCGGTCAAAGACGCGCAGCAGATACGAGACCTGCAACACGTTGAGCTCAAACAGTACGTCGACCCCCAAGCACAGGGTTGCGATTCCTCCGGCTGCAATACCAGCACTCAGTAGCGTCAAGCCAGTCACACACGAGTGCTGGAAGAAGGAGAGTGGTGGGGGCGGGGGGTGATGCTCAGGAGTCGGGTGAATGGCTACCAGACGAGAGAATCGACGCAGTCGTAGACCCAACCAAGCCGTGAGGACAAACAGAATAGCCTGAGCTACCGCAAACACCGACAATCTCGTCGTTGTTTGTGTCAATGCGCGCTCGAGCATGTTAGTCACCTGAGAGCGGCACGCTGGGACACTCTCGCTGGCATCGTCCAGTACACAGGAGCCTTGTGTGCTATTCCGAAAGCCACAGCATTGGAGTGCCATCTCCAGCTCCAGTTTCGTCGTGTCCTTCGGTAGTGCCACATATCTGGCCTCGATTGTGGCCTCGATAGACGGGTCAACGTGGAAATTGGCGTGGAGCCGTCCTACATACCCGATGAGTGCCATTGTGAAGACCAACAGAAGAAAGAAGATACCCACAACCCACCGTAAACCGCGGACGTCGCGTGTCCCAAGTGTGTGGAGCGCTCGCAGCATCGTGAGCAGGTATACAGCCGATACTGCAACCATCATTACACCCGTTTCGATGCCGAACAGCGCGCTCACAACCATATTGGCTACAAAGCGCCACTGAAATAGCAAGTCAGCGCCGTAGAGCACTGCAGCCGCCGCAACACACGCAAGCAGACCGTACAGCGGTGGTAACGAGCAGAGCAGCATCACCGTTGTCTGTGAGCGCAGCATGGCGGCACCAGCACTGCCGTTGCCATTATCATTGCTGCTGACTGCGGAGTCTTCTGTTCCCGCGAGCTGCAGCAGCCGCAGGTGACGCCAACGCACAAGTAGATTCGCAAGCGCCACACACGCTGCTTCGACAAAGAAAAGCATTTCAAGATACCCGAAGGAGCTGGAGACAAGAGTCTGAGCCTGGGCTCCTAACTCCCGTGAGCAAGTGCGAGCTGGCACTGCAGCCAGCGCTTCCTCCGGACACGCAGCCTCCTCGTGGACTGCCAGGAAACCGCAGCAGCCGTAAGAACTCTGCAGTGCCGTCTTATCATCTGCTGAGAGAGCCGTCCAGCGTGAGTAGAGCTGGAGCGCCACGCCTTGTGGCAGGTCGTGGAAGTTCTCGAGGTAGTGGAACGTAAAGGCCACTGCAACCAGTTGCGTCAGGAGAGCTGCGCTGAGGCACATAAGATACGTCGTCCTGGCCGAGTTGGAGGCCTCTCGACTCGCCAGAAGTACACCCACGACTCCACCAATGAGCAGCAGCGCACCGCTGATTGTAAGCGCGAGGCCAAGAGGCCCACCATATAGGTAGAGCACGAGTTCCGTCGGGCTACGGCCAAGCACAAAGAGTACTTCAATTCCTGCGAGCGTGAGGACGACGCCCAGGAGCACCAACAACAGATTTCCTAGACGGAAAAGCGTCGTCACGTGCGCATACTGGTAGCTCAGCGTTCGAGATGACTCGAATAGTGTTCGCGTCTCGTCCGGTAACTCCACACTCGGATCGATAGTTCTCTCAGAGTATAGTTCCAGTGGTGCCACAGTGCGCGAGCCATGAACGGTAGTGGACAACGCCGTGGCTGACGCTTCTCCGTGAGCGAGACCTGCTACCTGCGCCTCAGACGCGTGCCGCTCTAGTTTCTTGCGTGTATAATAGTCATCGAAGCTCTCAAAAACGTTGGTCGTCTGTGTCCGTGCCTGCAGTTCGCTCCATTTGGAGCGGTTCAGTCGTTTGATAGTCATGGCTTTCTCCCGCTGAGCGTCACGCTCGTCCAGCCGTTGACCAGTCTTGGTGACGACGGAGAAGAACGCCACGAGGATCACAAGTGTGATGCTGACGATCATCGACGGTGGATCACTACGGTACAGGTCTGGGTGCAGCGCATAGAAGGCCAGTCGTTCCTCGAGCGTGACCAGCACCTCGAGCTGTGCGTCCAGCTGTGTGCAATAGCACACGGTGACTTCGAAGGTGCTGGTGGCAGCATCCTTGAAGCAGACGTCCACGGCCCAGCTCGAGCCTTCAGGGTCCCAGACACGACAAGCCGTGGAGAAGTTGGTCTGCTCGATGGCGGAAAGCTCGCGCTCGTGCGGGATCGTGAGCGCCACCAGCGGGTTCCACCGCGTCGTAGCACTGCTCTCCTCTGTGGCAAGACGTCTTCGAGTCGACTCGGTTTCCACAACGCACTCATCACTGCTACTCAACGTCTGAAGTACCACACCACTCTCCGAAGAGAAATCTGTCATCTGCGCCGCCTGGTCCAGTGCAGACTGGGAGTGCACCGTAAAGACTGTAGAGCGTGAGATCGGCTCGGATTTGTTGAGTGTACAGCTTGAATGCGAACTCGCAGACAGCGCGAAGGCACTGAGGAAGAGATCTGACTCGAGACACGCAATCGAGATGGACGTGAGATTCATCGCCAATGCGCTGGTCGGAGACGTGAAGCTTACACCTTTCGCTGCGAAGGTGTTCACGTGACTTGAGTTCAGCTCCACGGCTGGCTCGTCCGCCAACAGGTCCTTGCTGCTCAATGCAGCTAGCGACTGTAGCGTGTGCAGGAGGTTGGCTAAATTCTTCTTGGTTTGCTCGGACTCTTCCTGGTCTTCACACGCGCTGTCACCTACTGTCTCACTGCCGACACCTGAGCTCGACGCTGCTGACATAGTGAGACGCCGCTGACTAAAACTGGCAGAGCTATCACTACTGGATGCCGGAGCCTCGAGTGATAGCACAGCGGAGACCACCTCAGCTAGTGTGGAACCTGTGGATTCCAAGAAATCGTCCGCCGACTCAAGAGTCAACGCGCTGTTGGCGATGCCGCTGCTTAGCATTGCCACCTGGCTGAGCTGACCTGCAGCCAACACCTCGGGTGCCGCACGCATCACTGAACCAAGCACACGTGCTTGCTGTCCAAGGCTTGAGCTGCTGGGTTCGACGCTGACCACGGCACTTGCCAAAGTGGACAAGATGTCAGCATTCACCTTTTGCACAATGGCCACCTCGATCGAGCAGTCGGGTCCCATAAAGCCGTCGGGGCATGCGTCGACGCTCGCAAGACGCCGACCAGTTGTCGTGGAACTGGAAGGGTTGGCGAAGGTGCTTTCCAACACCATGGCAACGGACAGCACCTGGCGCACTTTTCGGGATGCATCGCCGCTGTTGCGTAGTTCCCCCTCAGTGGTGAACATACTGGACACGTATACAATCGGCATCGTTTTGGCCTCTGCAGGCAGCATCACTTCGACGGTATCATACGCGATGGCCACAGCTCCCATTACATCGCTGATGAGTGCCACGACTGTCACCTGCTCGCTGTCCTGCATCCCAGACGGTGGGAGCATGGTGGTCTCTGCCTGCGGTGACGGCTGATCCGACACCAACGGTGTCATCACTTGGCGTAGAAGCGCCACGAATGTGCTAGAATCGTCCGAGGAGGTGGTCTCGCTCAGAGTCTCAAAGTCCAGTGTGGGAACAACACCGAAGGTGTAGGACAGCGGAAAATCGTCCGCGTCATCGCTCCACTCCGCACAGGTGAGCGTGAAGGTGTCTTCGATGGCGATACCAGAGCGTGGACTCACTACAAAGCTGCCTGAAGTGGGCGGCGAGTTCACAGCCACGGAAACGGTACCAAAACCCTCACCGCCTTCCATATCAGTGGCAACGAGCCGGAAATCGTAGGTGAGTCCCGCTGTGAGTTTGTTCTTGCGAATGACGTTACGCAGGCTTGTTAGCGGCAGAACGAAGGCATCGTGCTTGTCAGTGCCGCTGCTAGCTTCGGGGAGCACGAGGTCCCCTTGTGTCTGCGCCCATCGAGCCGTATAAGGATACGCGGAGCTCACGTCGGCCACAAGGGTTATGCGGCTGGAGGGGTTAATCTTGGACGCTGATGCAGTGACTGACACGACTGGGAGGTTGCCCGCTTCAATCCAGATGACGCTGGTAGTCGTAGCGCTTCGAGTATCCTTGGAAGCCGTCAGCGAGAACTGAAGCGTGTGCCCTGACTCAAGGTTGAACGGTGCGATTGTGAGCACAGATTTCGTCTCCCGGGACAAATCCAACGCCGTCGCGGACGAAGTAGACGCATTCATGCATGTGGAAGGCGTAGGAGACGTGTCCGACACACCAGTAAGGTCCTTACAGCTCCACTGAAAAGAAAATGGCGTACTAGAAAGATCTGGGTCAGTCGTGCCGGATCCATCCAGCACCAGCGTGTCTCGGTCACCAATTGCACAGTCTCCACCCGCGATGGAGACTATCGGTTTACTGCTGGTCACGGTTACTTGGATCGACGCGAAGCTGCTGGATGCCTGATCTGCCGTCAAGTCGGCCATGTAAGCCTCCACTTGGAACGTGTAGACGCGTCCAGCCGTCAGTGCCGAGCGCGGTAGACGAAAGATCCGCGGATCTCGTGCTGTGTTGGCCTTGCTGAAATCTTGCGTCGTGACGGCGGAGGAGGCATCGCCACTGATCCGGCTGGTCGTAGTCCAGCGGTAAGCGACATTTGTGCCTGACACCTCGGGGCAGCTCACAACGGTGTCCACCTGCATTACAAGAGGTGCACCGACGCGTTTTATACTTCGTGTTGTTTCACCCATGACGGACACCGCAGGGCCCGGCAGACTGCTCAGCTGTACAGGCTTGGAGACTGCAGCATGCTGGGCAAAGGCGTTCACAATTTCCAAGCCCACACGGTACTCCGCTCCTGATTCAAGCAGTGAACTGTTGAGCAGCAGTGTCAACGCACCGGAGTCTGCTGCATCTAAAACCACGGACCGCAGGTAGCATGCGGAACGTAGCTGGGGCATTGTGGACAGCATAGAGAGATCCTCTGCCGCAGTGCTATTGCCATTGATGGCCAGTGCGAGGTCTTCTGCTGGAATGAGCGTGCTGCTTGACTGTCCTGTTGTCCAATCTGTGGCGTACTTGGAGCACAAAGGCTCTAGGCTTTCGTAGAGACGCTGGCTCAGTGCCAAACCCTCTTCAGGACTGGCCAGCGCACTTGTCGATGGAAAAAGAGAAGAAGGCAACGCGAACCAAGTTAGCCTCAAAAATGGACGGCCGCCAGCTCCGCTGGAAAGTGCGGCATCGGCCTCCCAGCCGCCGCAACTGCCGACGTTTTCCGGGACGACGAGTACGACATTGGGCTTGATAATATCGTCGGGCACGTCCAGCGTGACGCTGGCCTGGGAATAAGCACGGCTCGAGTGACGTGCTCGGATCACATTGGTGGCATTACAGACCTGGTTCTCGAAGGACGAGCAATCGGTCAGCACCAATACATCAGAAGCTGCGATGGTGGATCCAGAGCCGAGTTCCATGCGCAGATTGCTCGAGTCGAGCCACAAGCAAAAGGCCTTGGATCCCAGGGAGTATCTGGCGGCCTTGAGGTTAAAAACAAGGTCACAGGAGAAAGTCTTGAGGCGAATCACGTAGGCTCCAGAGGTACTGACACTCATGGTGGCTGCGTGGTAGACTGTCGAGTCGAAGGCAATATCCACCCTAGAGCCGGACGCATCGAAGATCGCTGTCTCTGGGAGTGGCGGCGGGATGGCCTCCTTATCGCTTATCATCACTGGCACACTCACGACGCCGATGGAGCTGTTGGAGATGGCATAGTGAGCATCTGCGCTTTCCACCGCGTGTGTGATTGTCGAGTACTGCGTGGCATCCTCTGAAATCTCATCGTCGATGGCGAAGACGGTGACAACCCGCGGCAGAGCCCAGTCCAGAGGTGTAAACACTATTTCGACGCTTTTCACGTTGTCTGCGGAGCTCATGAAGAGCCTTGATGACGATGCAAGCGAACTGTAGGAAATTCCAACCTGCGGCACGTTGAAAATGCTGGTCGGGTCGTCCAGACTCACGATCTCCTCGATAGTGGGAAGCAGAGTCACCACCACGTCTTCGTACGGCTCCGAGTTGAGGAAAAGTCGGTACGAGTCGTCAAAGCTACCCTCGGCAACGTGCAGTTGGGTTTTTGCACTCTGTAGCGAGATATTCACGAACGACACGTCGTTGTCTTCAATGAAGAGTGTCAGGTCGCCGCCAGTCAACGTGTAGTCCGCCACCGTGTACAACGGATCGACGCTCGTGGAAGCGTGCGAAATGCGCGTAGTATGCACCATTGCCTCATCCAGCCAGTCATCGACAGCAATGAGACTCACGTTCTGCCAAACACTCCAATTGGCAGCACCAAAGTACAAGGTGCGAGAAGCGCTGGAGATGCTCGCGTTGCAAATTTGCTGACCACTTTGGACGCGCAAGTAGCAGTCATGGTTAGCGTTGGGCATCACTTTCACGGGATGCCACGGCTCCGACTTCAGACGCACTCTGTAGGTCAGCTTTGTCACGTTGCTCTCCAACGCATACAGCTCATTCGTTGAAAGCTCCAACCCGGACACGTCGTTATCAGTGATGAACACTTTCACCGCCGCCAGGTTGCGCAGTGCTGCGTAGTTAAGGTCGTTGGTCTTTAGCGAGTGTTGAAGCATGCTTGAGGACCCTTTAACGTCCTCCGTATAGTCGTCGAGTGCAGTCACGCGCACGGTCTGACTGATGTTCCAGTTGCGCCACGTAAATACAAGTTGGGTGGGTGTAGCAATCGCCAGGTTGCCCTTGTCTCCCACGTTCGAGACGGTGACTGTCACCTTCGCGAATGGCTCTGTGGTCAGGACGATGCTATACGTATCGAAGACGCCATTGCTTCCTTCCGTTACGCTAACGTTGGTCTTGCTTGCGATAAAGCCGGACACGTCGTTGTCATGCACCGTCACGTCTAGCCTGGGGATCGTAGGGATCTCGTTGTACTTCGGGTCGTCGCTGTACGAGATATGCGAGATGCCAGTCGCGTGCGTGTCGTACTCGTCCAGGTCATCGTCTGTTGCCAACACCGTGACCTTCTGTGGCAAGTTCCAGTTTCGCGGTGTGAAAAGAAACTCGTCCGTCGGCAGTGTCAGGTTGCAGAGCCCAAAGCGGTAGCACTGCGTCTTCTCACCATCGAGCCATGGGAGTACCACCAGTCTCACATCGTACAGTGGCTCCGTGCTCAGTTCCACATAATACTCTCCAATCATCTTGCCGTCCTCGCTCACCTCTAGTCTCGACTCGGAGACAATCACCTCAGCAAAGTCATCACTCTCCACTTCGACAGTCACCACTGACAAAGGTAGCGTTGTGTATAAAAGATCGTCGCCAAAAACGGTGTGAGTCACCTCCGAGAAGGTCACGAGCCCATTTTCAACTGAGGTCTCATCCAAGAAGTCATCCACCGCCGCGAGGTTCACTCGCTGCGGCACACACCAATTCTCGGGCGTGAACACGATCCACGGATTCAGCACGGTGTAGTTGCAGAGGAAACGCTCTTGTACCGTCTCGTTCGCGATGGCATACACGCAATGACCACGCAGACCAAACGGGTCCGTCAGATCTGGCTGGAAGAGGGCTCGCGGGATGGCATCACATCGTGGCTTGCCATCGAGGTCCAGTTCCGAAGGCACGGGTAGCGGTTCGATTTCCTGCGTTATCAGTGATGTGTCCATTGTGATCTTCAGATCGGCAAAGCGTGTGTAGTCCTCCAGTGCCCACTCAAGTCGCCACGTGTGGCCACCATCCAGATACGGACCGTCACGGTATACACGCACACCTTTGTCGAATTTGATACCACGCCACACCCTGGTCTCGGCGTCGTATTCAGCCTCACGGTTCGAGCGCACAAAAGACAAGGCCTCCAGCGCTTGATCCATCCCCACAGCGCTCACGTTCACAGGTAGACGCCACGTCGTGCCGACGTAGAGTTCGTCCGTTTCTGGATCCAGCAGCTCCAGTGTCAACGAGAAGGTCCCACCCAGATAGGTGCCATTAGCAAGCGTGGTGGATGACAGTGTCATGCCGGGTGCTCCGCCAAGTTCACTGTCTACAAACACCTCGATGGGGGGAAGGTTGCCGGGGCTCTCTCTGTAGCTGATGGTCCACGTGTAGCCGTTACAGACCGCAAAGACGTCGCATTCGACACCAGCTCGCTCCACATCAGCTATCTCAGTAATATTGAGTGCAAACAGAGCCCGCTGGAGCTCCTCGGCTGACACATCGAACGCCAACGCCGTCGAGTTCTGGAGAGGGAGGTTCTTCATGTAGGCTCGGTTTGTCCGCGGATCTGTCTTCTTGAACAAGCCACCCATCTGGACGGCAAAGGACCCTCGCAGAGACTCTCCGTTACGGACCGTATTCGTCACGACCGTGGCGCTTAGGCCTGTCAGATTGAGGGGTTGGGCGATCATCAACGGTAGGTCTCCGTTGTTCTCTTTAAACTGGACGGTCCATTCCATGCCTCCTTCTGCGCTCAACTGCCGGCGGGTTACGGACACGTTCCCTACTCCATGAAGCTGCACCAATTTCTCCGCGAGTGTCTCGGCCGTGTCATTCCAGAAGATGGGCTTTGTGCGATTCGATTTATACGCCATGTCCACGATTGGGCTGAAGTAGTCGACTACAAAAGAGCCATCAATGAACCTCGGTGCCTGGGTTTCCAAAATCGAGACGGACACTTTGGTCGTGGAGCTGGGCGAAGCCACCACACTGGCCGAGGATTCGAGCTTGAGTGCTCCAAATGTCTCGACGCTTTCCATGGCCACGGTATACTCAAAGCCGTAGGCCCCAGTCGTCAGCGTCTTTCGATTTGTTGATACCATGTACACTCCTGTGACACCTTTCAGCGTAGCTTTGAGCTCTGCAGCGGTGGCAATCACTGGTACGTCAAACACCGCCGATGCACCGTAGCGCAGCTGAAAACTTCCGGTGGGTGCAGTTGATTGGTTCGAGCGCTGTACAGTCAACGAACCTTCGAAGTCGGTGCTTGTTTCTACAGAGAGCAGTGAGAACCCACTGGCGCTTTCACGCACCAATCGCAAGAATGTGATTGTCCATGTGAGGGTTGACAGCGCGTACTCCAGCCTCCGTGTCACTGTGACAGCACCGGTTTCTCCTGGAAACAGTCCGTTAATTGCTGTCTGAACTTGGCTCGCGCTCGCAAACCCATCGAGCGCTATGGTGGTGGTGCCGTCGTCAGACCTGATTTGGAAGGTGCGTCCGTAACTTGAGGCCGTCGTGACGGACTCGCTTGATGGAAAGCGCAGCCGAAAGGCGTCACTGAACTTGAATACGATAACCTGCACCTCAGCACCAAAACCACCGCTCACTCGCACACGGAAGATCTGGTCTACATGCTCGGCGTACGTCACAATTCGCTGCACCTCGGTGACCTTGGAAATATGCAATGCGATCTCATGGATCTCGCGCGTCGAGTCGGAGCGCAGTTGCACAAGGCTCACGCTTTGCTGTCGAGGAAGGCCGCAAGTGAGCGCGTTGTCAAAGTCGTAACCACACCGGCGGTAGCAGGACTCGTTCGCTTCATTACTCATGGCAATAGTCACGTCTGCATAGGGCTCTGTGAGCAGACGAAGCGTGTAGAAGTCCTCCTGTGGATAACCAAGAGTGGATAGCCCCCCTTCCTTCTCGGCAAGTGCCACAAGCTTGGTTGAGTACGCCACGTCGGTAGCATCGTTGTCCTCAATCGCCACCATAATATCAGGCAGCACCAACTGGTCATAAATGGGATCAAGACTCTGCGATGTGGTGCGGATGGTCGCGAAATGCACGTCCGCTTCGTCCAAATGGTCATCGACTGCGACCACACGCACTGTCTGTGGGAAGTTCCAGTCGCTTCCCGAGAACAGCAGCACGTCAGGTGACACTGTCACATTGCACAACAGCTCGCTGACGCTCATACTCTCGCTGTCGTCACCGCAGCTCAAGTACGCGTCGTCGCCAGCTTTTGCAGCTTCTCCACCTACCAGTATCACGGACTTGGACGGGCAAAGTGGTGCTACGAAACAACTGCGATAGCAGCCTGAGGCGATGTGGAGCGACACTTGGACCTCTTGTTTAGGCTCGGAAAGTAAAACAATCTGGTAGTCGTTACCATTGCCGGCCTCCGACACGCTCAAGGAGTTGGTGGAGAACTCGATACCTGGAATCGTCAGGTCGATCAATCGCACGGGCAGTGCGGCAATGCTCATGGGGTCGTTGTATGCATTGGCCGCTACCGCGAGCTCCGATATCAACTGTGCTGCCCACTGAATTTGCAAGCCTGCAAGAACAGCTTCGCGTTCGAGTCGTGAGGTACTATCACCGAGGACAACATACATCTCAGAATCACGGTAGAAAGTTGTGACGGTGTCCTCCAGTTCCTGCAGAAGCTGGGCTCCTTGATCGTCATCGGTGTTCACACTGGCGGTGGTGGCAGAAGTTGTGAGCTGGTAGGATGCCGCGCTGAAAGAGGTATGCAGAAGCTCTGCGTCATGGGCCCCTTCGTACAGCTGATCGTCAACGCCCAGCACGTGTACCAGCCTGGCTACAGCCCAGTTCTCCGGTGTGAACACCAGTGTGGAAGGCACGACCGAGGTATTGCACAGATTGAAGCGATAGCACGCCGTCTCGGAATTGATCTGTACGGTCACGGATTGCAAGGGCTTGGACGCCAGCTGGACTGCGTAGGTGTTGTGCGAGCTCTTTGTTGCCGAGACTACTCCGTCTAGAAAGTCGTGGAAGTGGTCCAGCGTTTCTCTGTCTGTCAGTGCTCTTGCGTACCAGGCCACACTAGCAATGTTACCGACAAATCCACTGTCGACTCCACTTGGTGAAGCACCGGCTGGACTAACCGAAGGTGCTCCGAAGTGAAGGACCTTCTGTGGCATACTCTGTATAGCCATAGTGCATGTCGCCGTGCTACTGAACCGCTTCGTAGTCTGTTGAAAAGCACGAATGGAGAGGGAGACGCTGGAAGAAGCCGAATCGTAAGTCGCCACAATATGCTGCCACGTCGCCGCGAGAGGTGGGGACTCTGCTCTATCCTCAAGTTCC
>JAADYK010000573.1:0-17182 GCA_023338225.1 Halophytophthora batemanensis
CTTGGTGGCAGATCAAACGCATCTTCCACAGGCGGCGGCGCCACTAACGCTGGCTTCTTGGGGGTCCCAGAATTCTCCGTCTTCCCGACACCAGTACTGGGCCGTCGAGTCAGCTTGGTGGGCATTGCGTCAGGTGCGAAGACGTAGAGTTGATTCTCCCAGCAGCGACCAGAGAGTGTCAGCAAGTGACGTTCGCTTTCGTTAGGCACCTGAACACGGAACTGCTGTTTGTAGTGCGTTGGCCGCTGATGGTCTGGCTGGAATGCCGCCAAAATGCTCACAGAGCCTTCGGCCGGAATGGTGGCTTCTCTGGGTGAGAACGTGAACACTGGAAGACCGGTGGACGTGCTGGCGTCTTCGTCGTCTTCCCCATCATCCTGCCACGCGACAATGGAGAAGGCTAGGGGGAAGGCACTGTCGTTGGCTAGGATAAGCTCCCGGACGCTACGTGTACGAGCCAAGACGTCCTGGAAGTCCAGACGGCCGTCGGGCGGCGAGAGCGTCAGACTTGGGTTGATCCCTTCGCCACGAAGACGGATCTGTAGCTTCACGCCTGAGACGCTCGCCGCAGCTTCAAGCGCCAGTTCATCTTCGTATACTAATGGTGTGCGTGGTTCAAACTCCACTCGCAGTATGCGCTTACCACCACGTTCAGGCAGAGCTCGCAGTGCTCCAAGCAGCCGGAAGGCGCCAAGCACATGCAGTGGCTGAGCTCGTAGTAGCACGTCCTGGGAGCCTGGTGCAGCTTCCAGCGTGAGGTCCCGTACGAGCGTTTGACCGATAGCCACTTGACCGAAGTCTAGTAATGACGGTGACGGCCGGACGGCGGGGAGGACAGCTGTCGTCCGCACTTCCAGAGCTTGCAATGGAGCCTTGGAGACGACAGTGGAGCCTTCTGAAGGTCGCTGGAAGCACAGTATCGTCCATACATGGTGGCAACTCCGCTCTTCTGCGGCCACACCCGTTCTCCAGGGCAATAACGACGTGCTGCCATCTTCTTGAGTGTCCTCCGATGTCCACAAAGGCGGTATGGCAGTCTGTAAACTCGTCTCGACCTGCACACTCGTGGCTGCAGGTGTCTGTATCTCAACCTTCTCTCCTTCTGGACTATCAGGCGTCAGTGACTCAAAGTGGCAGCGCTGTGTGAGCGCAAAGAGATCTTCAGTCGGTGAGAACTCGAGCTCTAGACGCACACTTTCACGAGGCGCCAGTCGGGCTACCAGTGGTGTAAGCGTGAGGAACTTCGTGGCTTCAGCCGGTAGTCGCAACTCCAGATCCAGCGTCTGCCGTTCGGAGCGGTTGTGCACACTCACACTGCCGATCTGCGTCTGACCCAGCGGTGTAGCACCCAGTCGGATCACCGAGTGGGAGAGCGTCAACATGGCTGTGACGCCATTACCGGAGCACGGCAATACGTACTCGTGATTGAATGTGGCGGATCGAAGTACAAGCGTGGGACGGCCACGACCTGAAGCCGCTGTCAACGCTCCAGCCATGCTTGGCTCGAACACAATGCGAAGACTGCGAGTTTCTCCTGGTAACAACACGAGTCCGACACCTGCAGACGTGTCAGCCACGCGAACGTCCTCCGGCAGCCGTGTGAAGCCCAAACGTTGAGGTACACGCGCCGTATTGGTGAGCATGAGGTCGTGGCTCACACTATGGCCAACACAACAGCTACCGAACTGAAGACCACCCATTTGAAGCCCATCGCTGGTGAGTTGGAGCTGGTCGTGCTGGAGCTGGAGTTGCAACGTTGTGGGAGTGAGACGCGCTGTGAGAAGGAAGAAGACGGGAACGACCTGGTCAGGCACCACGACTTGTACAGGTACAGCCAGCATGCCCAGCGCTCGGGATCCCAAACCAGCACGCTCAAGCCGTGGCCACATCCGCTCTTGAGGACGGAACTTGACCTGGACGGGAAACTGACCCACCCCACTGGCAACTGAAGCAGCTTGGACAAAGCCAAAGCTCGGGTGGAACTCAAGACAACCAGCTAGAGCCGTGGGAACCTGCACCTGGAGCTTGAGAGCTACTTTGCCGCGATTGCAAAGCGTCACTTGGTGACGATAGAGCTTCCCGTAGGCGCAGCAGCGGAAGTCAAGCCGTCGTCGAGCTGCAAAGACAGGAACTTGTGCTGCTACAGCCGAGACTTGAACAGGAATGGCTGCCAGGCGTTTACGCTCTGGGGAGTTAGCTGCAGCCGTTGGAAATTCCACCAGGAAGCGTTGATTCGCCAGCGTCATGGCTGCCGCAGGGGCGAAGGTGAAGCTGACAGAGCTGCTTGAGTATGGCGCCACCACGCCACGCCGTGTGAAGCGGATTGGAGCGTCGGCACCCTCAGGCTTGAACTGTGTCATTTCAGATGCTTGGGTCAGCAATGTCTGCTCTTCAGCGCTCAATGGTTCGAAGCCGTCTTCCTCTTGCTCTTGGTTGCTTCCAAGACCGTCTGGAGACGCTATAAGAGCTTCAGTCTCAAATCCTGTGGATCGAGTCGTTGCCATCCTCGAGGATACCCGACTGGCCTTCCGAGACGCTGGCGGTGAGCGCAGAGCCACAGGCTCAACGATTTCTGTCACTGCTTCTTGCACGTCTGCTGGAGCTCCTGAAGCTGCTTCGCCGTCGTCTGGTGAGTCACCGACGGCATCTATAGCCCCCTGTGCCTCTGGTTCGTCTTCATCGACACCCTTGGCAGTGTCCACAGTCTCCAGCTCCTGCTCTGCAGCTGCACAAACATCTTCATTCTCCTGCCCTCCATTCTCCGGGTCCTTTGCTATCTGCTCCGTCGTCTCCGATGCATCAGAAGAAGGCTCCGAGCTTGAGGACGTCAGCCTCCGCACGCGAAACTCGAGCGGCAGCGCGCCCTGGTTAGCCAGCGTGAGCGCCACGGTGGCTCTCTCACCAGCCACCACGTCCACGAAGCGTACATTGCGTTGTGTGAGTTCTGGCACCGCCTTGCGACAAGTGCAGCGCACAGGAACACGGACAACTCCCGTGGGTGCTGCCACGGGCAGGAAGGCGTCCAGGTCGCGCGGTTCCACGCCCGTGAAGCTCATGCGCAGTGAGCAGCTCATGCCAGCGGACATACGACCAGGCTTGTCGTACGTTATGTCGAAGAGTTCTCGGACGGCGTCGTCCATGGGCAGCAGACGGAACTGGTTGAACGTGTGCGAGACGTTCGTGAGCGTGAAGCGCAGAGACAGCGCGCGACCCACTTCAAAGTCGCGGAACCAGAGCACGGCTGGTTCGGCCAGGAAGGCGGCACCGCTGAATGTCTTGCCCCAGACCACCTGCGGTTGTGAGAAGAGAGTGTCATGTTGTCGCTCTCGAGCCAACGCGAGCTGGCGCTCTTCAAGTACACTACGTTTCGGCTGCCGTCTCGCCTTGGTCTGCGTCTCGGTCGTATCTTTCTCGCTCTCCTGGCGTCGTCCAGAGGCTCCAGAGAGCGGGGGAAGCTTCGTCTCGCTGTTGACGCTGCTGAGAAGCGCGTGGTTCATACTGCGTAGGTCTTGGCCTGGAGCCGTGGCCACCAGCGGTGGCATGGCCAGTCTTGCTGTAACTTGCGGACTGCTTGGCTCTGCGTCGTCCGTCCTTGCAGAGCTGGAAGCCACGACGTCTCGTTGCTTTGTGGCGCTCTGGGGTGAACTACGCGGATGTGGCAGTAGCAGAGCACTAGGCTCTGTACCGCGGTGCGCCGGCTTGGCAAGTACCTTGGCGATGACGCGCTGGCGGTGTTCCGAAGTGATGACAGCGCTGCGACCCAGACCGAAGCTATTGTCCTTAATGACGGTTTTCTGTGACGGATACACACGTACGAGCTTGCCTGTGGGATCGAGCGTCTCGCGACCTGTTCGAGCCACAAGGTAGGCGTGTGTACGCTCCTCCACGGCGGCACGACCCATTTCCCGCTGGTATTTGCGCTCAAAGGCTTGGTTGGCAGCCTCCACCTTCTCTTTTCGCCGCGTGGCGTGTCTTTCGGCCTCGAGGCGAGCTAGCAGCTTGGCCTCGCGCGTCTGAAGTCTCCGTTCCAGTCGCGAACGCTCCTTCCGGGCTTCTCGTTTCACGACGCGCCGACGCGCCACCTCGTACGGATTCTTACCTTGGTTCAGCAGCTCCTGGTGCGTACGCGCTTGCTGCATGCGCGCTGCTTGATCACGCTCGGCCAGCAAGGTGCTGTGAGCCTCCGCGCGAGCTGCAGAGGCGTCCAAGTCGTGCTTGAGCTCCAGCACAGCCTCCACACGCGCCGAGCGCTCGTCTTGCGCTGCGGCCACCATACGACTCAAGTAGCGTCGGTCGTCCCGGAAGCCGTCATGGAGTCTCTGTTGCAGCGGCGAGCGTGGCTGTGGACGCTGGCCGGCGTCTCCATCCTCCGGGGCGTCCATGGAGGCGAAGAGCTTTAGGAAGTGGGCATCGGGACGCGAAACGACGCGGTGTGCATGCTGCATTCTACGAGTTATGACAGATTTCAGGATTGCGGGCTACATAGACCGAGTATCCTATATGATAAGTCATACCGTTCTTATAAGCCATGACCAAAATCAGCCACTCAAAGAGTTCAGTTGGGCGGCATCATTTAACTTCTCATAAGACACCCTAACAAATACGAACATATGGAGTGCGAAAGTACAAACGGCAGCCGCCCATGGCGGAAAGGCACCGCATAGCCCAAGAAGTACTTGCATACTGCTGTAGACCAAGCCCAGAAGCTGCATGTTCTCGAGCTAGTCGCAGAGCATGGTATGGCTCCCACCGTCAACATCACGTGCACAGATCTAAACTCGCATCAACAGAACCTCAAGCAACACCAGGTCCATCGGTGGAGACACACATCAGCGGTAACCAAGACGGTCGTGGCGGAGGGCAAGAACCACCGAAAGAAGTACCAAGCACATGGAGCCGGTGCGGTCCTGCTGCACAAAGTCAAAGAGCAGGTCGTCATGTGAATCGCCGACCTGCGGTGCCAAGGCGTCCCTGTCTCGCTTCTGATGCTCATCATTAAGATGCAGATGATAACCTTGGCAAACGGCATTCTCGCTGAGAAACCCTCGGTCTTCTCGAGCTGGATGACGCAATTTTTGACAAAATCCGGCTTGTCTCTCCACCTCAAACGTGTATTGACCAGATCCCTCGACTTGATGTGGAGGAAGTGCGCCGCCACTTTCGACTCAAGGTTCTGTCTATCGTCAAAGAGTGGGAAATTGACCAGGTCTTCAACGCAGATTAGACAGCCATATACTACGAGTTCCTGCCTTCCACATCCATCAACCGAACTGGCGGCAAGGTTATCTGGGTGCTCAACAGTTGAACGGAGAAGAAGAGGCTTACGGTGGTGCTCCTTGCTGATTCGCGCAGCCATAAACTCACACCTCCCGTTGATCTGAAGCAAGAGTCCTTCAAGGCTCTAGAAGTACGAGCATTTAATCAGCGGTAGCGGAACGGTTTGGGGTGTGGTGTCTGAAGGGAGGTGACCCTTCCATCGATAAGTATGGCTTCCAAATCTATGGCAATTCCCAGGGATGGTGGGATAGTGACCTCTCTTGAGTTTCTGAAGTATCACTTTGGCAACAGGGACGACCTTGGCGAGAACATGTTTCACAGCTGGGGCGGCTTCAGTGCTCATTGAAATACGAAGATTATCACCTATACTGCCAACATTAACATGGTGCCTCTGGAGGCACTATCTGGCTGCACCTCCTTCTGCCAACGCACTAATGTGGCGTGGATAAAGCCCTGACGCTACATAACACCATCAGGTCTCCATCGTCCCATCCCATGACCGAAAAGCCACCTACCAAAGCTCTCCCACCTCTTCTCGAGTCTGGAGTCCACACTGTAGAACATCTCCGAAAGTGGAAATGTCGAGCAGAGATTGTTCGCCCTGACCTCATCGATGGTCACTACCGTCGCGCGCCTCATCATCTCCAGGAGTAATCCCTTCACCGGACTCGGGGCGTGACCCTTGATCTCGAGTTTTCTGCCCAAGTTCTCGCTCTTCACGCACACGTCCCGATCCACCTCGGGGACGATGTGTCTCGTCGGGACTGGCGCACAAATACTTCTCCAAGACGAGCAACACTGCTTACTCTTCCTGTTTGGAGATACCCGCGTCCGGATGCAGGGTTTTGAACCGACCCACGCATAAAGTCTTGCGCAGAAGCGCTCTTCAGTCCGCAGCGAACGCGCCCTTGTCTACCCTGATGTACGGGAACCACTACCGCCCCCTCATGGTAAGCTTCTCCTCTGACCACAAACGCATACAGATCCCAACAAGTGTGCTCCTGTTGACCTTAACGTGCGCAATCGTGTACGAAATGGAGTACGGGGACAGCGAAAGCACGCAGTCCCCCTCTTGTTCGGGGCCTCCTCCATGCGGGTTCCACCCTCTTCTGGAGCTTCCACAGCAGTCAGCCGCAGAAACGAGCTCGCTCATCTCGGTGCTGCGTGCCACCCAAGGGTCCCAGCTCTCTCACCATAATACATCATTGAGTGTGAGCAGTCCGCGCATCTCGACCACCTCTCGGACTCCCGACGGCTCCGTGGCGTAGTAAGCCGACACGACAGTTTTGACGGCCTTCTTCGTTAGCTCTGGGAAATTCAGACGGACAAACAGCAGAAGTCGTCGTTGAAAGCCCGTCCGCAGCATCACTTTGGCGCTCACGGCTATCTCCCGGAAAGTTCCTGCTTGCTGTAGGAGATACCGTTTAACAGAGCTGCGCTTGCACACCTCGACTCGCAAGTGTTTCTTCCGGCACACCTCGACTGTCAGTTGGAGGTCGGATTCACAGGTGATGATCGTCTCTCCAACGAAATCCTTGGTGTTCTCGGCAGGTGCAACACCATTACAATTCTTCTCGAAGAACTTGTCGTACGCCGGAAGGCTGAGACCGGACTCGAGACAGTGAGGCGTGTGGAGGCCGGCCAGATATCAGATCTCCAATTGGAGTTATTTCCTCGCGTGCGCGCTCCACCGAATCTCCCGAAGAAGGTCGGTTTTTTCGCAGACGGCTTCGAAGTGATGGGTCACACTGCATTAGACCTTGGTTTTCTTCAATCCTTCTTCGATGAACGACTCAACGGACTTCTTCCTGAACGGACCTGCTTGCTCCGTCTGCACGGACTTGCTCTTGCAATGGTTTTCTTGGGTTTGGTCGGGGTAGCTTTCTTGGCCTTGGTTGACTTCTTCGGGTGAGCACGGCTCACCTCGAGCCGGTCGAAGTCTTCATTCACTTCACCGTGCTCGCCCGACGGCTGCGAGTCGGGCAAGACCTCCCAGTTGGAAGGCTTGCCAGTAGGTAGGTGCGTCATAGCAAGCTTGGGAATGATTGCCGGTGACTACCTCGCGAGGGCAAGTCTGAACACCCGGGAGCATACGTTGGTCGACAGCAACGCAATGGTATTCCCGACTGACGCCAGTAGCTCATCGCGGGATTGTAGACAGTACTTTCGGGTTCTCGTTCGGGTCACGTTAAAGCAATACTCAGCATGGACGACCACGCTGGCGAATACTTCATTGTGATATCTATATCGGCTGCAGTTTGGAGAACGGTGAGCAATCCTTCGTTGGCGAACACGGGCCGTGCGTGATGCGTGCGGAGGTTGTCCAGTATCACTGTGGAACACAATGACATCTTTGAGAGGAAAGCCTGGAAGCGAACAGAGTCCCCTCCTTCCTTGTAGAGCCGCTAATCCACGACCCCGGGGAGGATTTGCCGGCAGGAGCGACTGTATCGCTCGACGTTGTCCGAGCTTCGTGATGACCGCTCGCCCGCCTTTTTCTCTCCATGTATTGTCGCGTGAGTGGTTGAGGGAGAAGACGGCTTTGTCCAGCGCGATCCAGTTCATCGGGATGGATTTCGGGAGGGAGAGGAAGATTTTCTATCTGCTTTGGTTCACCTCCTGGAACCAAAGGTACCCCTTCTTGAAGGCGATACCGGCTCGGTGGAGGACCTGCCGTCCCGTCATGCTCGTCACGAACCTCTTGAGAGTTGTGTGCGAGGTTCCAACCCCATCTAACTGTGCTGGTGTTCTTGTTCCGAAAGAACGCAAGGAATGTGCTTTCCTGGTCGGCGTTGGGTTTTCTCAGGTGGGACCGATCGAGAGGCCGTTGCGCCGGGGAGTGGTTCAGGGACAGCTGCCGCTGTATCGTGCGTGTGCGCGTGCATGTGTCCAAAGCTTTAGCGTTCTGCGCGAGGTAAAATCCCTGCGCTTGCATACGAGGACAAACGTGCCGTTCTTGGGTAGTCTCCATGGTTAGTATCTACAAAATTAAGGCGACGTTCTGGGTGGAAACTGCCATACATTTCTACTCGGTTCTACTTCACTCTCCACCACGTTTTGATCGGGTAGATTTACAACCAGTCGGTTGATTGGCTGCCATCTATGATACTTTCTCATCCCCCCATACCCATCATTCGCTCCAATCAACATCGAGTATCGAGTCGAATTGTACCAACTAAAGTACCTACGTCACGTGCTCTGTGGCACTAACGTCCGGGTGCAGCAGCCTTCCCGCAAGGGGAGTCCTTCGATAGCCCCTCGCCGCACGAGAAGCTCCGGCGGCTGGAGGCGGAGCGAGCGAAGGCGAGGAAGCGCAGCTCCGGCACGGGCAACCTGCAGCCGCGGACGAAAGCAGAGCTACGGGCAGAGAGACAGACCCACCAGGCGCCATGGGCGAGCGACGCGCCACCGCGGGGCTGGGCAGCTGTCGCTACGAGGAGTTCCTGGCGGAGAACACGCGGCTGAAAGAGCCGCTGGAGCCGCGCAGCTTCTCGCGGCACGGGCTGGAGATCAACACGGTGACACCCAGCGGCATGGGACTGGGCGTGACGACGGCTGTGGTGTCGCCTTTCTTCAAGACGGCGGCCAAGCGCGGCGTCGAGTCGGCGCTGGTGTGCGAGAGTCAACTCAACTCGGTCATCACGTCCAGTCTGCGACTCAGTTCGGCGCGGCAGTTGGCGCTGCAGGCGCATTTACGCGCTAATCAGCACCTGCGCTTCACGTTGGAGGCGCAGGAGTCGGCCACGGAGAAGACGCCGGCCTCCTTCGCGCGTATCGGCTGCGACTACAAAAGCCCGCGCTTCTTTGCCGGCGCCAAGATCGACGCCGTGAACGGGCCCACATTACAAGCCACACTCGGCGGTCGTGTTGGCGTACGTGCAGCACTGGCATTCTTTGGTATAGCAGTGTGCACACTGACGTTGAGACTTGTGACGTGGCTGCTGCATGTGCACAGGAGCTAGCCATGGGCGTGCTGGGCGCTTACGACGTGGGGCTGGACCACAGCGACCGCCTCGGCCGCTTCACCACGCTTAATATGGCCTCCAGCTACACGCACGAGGATCTGCTGGCGCTGCTACAAGTGTACGTGCTGTAGCACTGCAGCACTGCAGCACTGCAGCAAAGGATGCGGTATGAAGCAAGGAAGTGACCGTAACCTGTGTGTATCTGTGCAGGAACGACGGCGGGAGACTGGTGCGGCTGGATCTGACGCAGTCGGTGCTGCCGGAGCTGCTAGTGGGCTCCACCTTCGAGTTCGACCGGCGAAAGGACAAGCGCACGCTGCGCCTGCAGGGCAAGTACGCGCTGAGCGCTGCCGAGTCGGTCGCTGGCTCGCTGGGCTCGGACGGTATCTTCATCGGCGCCTTCGAGTGGCGCACGTCCGCGCACCTCAAGACGCGACTATCGGCGCAGATGGATGTGCGTCACTACGACAGTGACTCGCACCACCTCGGCGTGTCCATAGAGATCAGCTAAGCCAGCCAGCGAACGCGAACGCGACGGTGACGGGGACACGCTGCGGTGACGCGACGTCCGGCAGTCGCCAGCTTGCACCCTCTTATGTATAAAGACCTGGCAGGTCGGTCAGTATGCGGCTGCAGGCCACCAACGAGGCAGAAGACGACAGCGGGAGACTACAAGACGCAGAAATATACCCCAACAGGCCCGGACAATTCTTGTTTTCATCAGTACCAGCGCGACGACGCGCCCACGTCACTGTCTGCTGCAACTTTGCAACACTACGGTGCTGTCTGCGCTTGAGATTTCCCGTTACTTGGCGTAGATGACCGTGTCCTTCTTGGAGCGCGCGATGACGTTGCCCTTCTCGTCGCGAGCGCCTGGTGCAGCTCTAGCGGACGGATGCGACGCCAGCTCCGACGGTACCGGCATGTTCGTGGACACGAGGTACTGCTTGAGGTCGTACATAATGTCTTCGTCGTCATCCGTGAGGAACGAGATGGCGACGCCTTCCTTGCCAGCGCGGCCTGTACGACCAATGCGGTGCGAGTAGTTCTGGATCTTGGATGGCAGGTCATAGTTCACCACGTGCGTCACATCCGGGATGTCCAGTCCTCGGCCAGCCACGTCAGTAGCCACCAGCATATCGCAGTAACCCTCGCGGAAGGCCTTGAGGCTCTCTTCACGCTGGTCCTGCGTCTTGCCACCGTGCAACACCGTACAACGGAAGCCTTCCGAGGCCACGAACTTGCCCACAGCGTCGCATTCGCGCTTGATGTTGACGAACACGATGACCTTGGCACCGTCCACCACCTTGTCCTTCCGCGAGCGGGTCTGTAGCTGCTGGGAACTCAGAATATCCCGCAGTGTTTCCACGAGCTTGGCTCGCTTCTTGGCCGACTTCATGAACAGCACGCGCTGGTCGATACGCTTGTTCTTGCCCGAATCTTCGTCGCCGATCTTGACAATGGCAGGGTGCCGCAAGAACGTCTTGGCCAGTCGCTCCACCTCCACAGGCATTGTAGCGCTGAACATGGTGGTCACACGCAGACGGTGCTGCTCCTGAGCTTGACCTTGCGCCACGAGCGAGAGCTGCTGCTCCATCTCCTCCTCGTTCTCCGACTTGAGCAGCGAGCCCATGTTCTCCATTACCGCCACCACTTGGGGCTCAAAGCCCATGTCAATCATGCGGTCTGCTTCGTCCAACACCACGTAGTTGCACTGGTTGAGCACCAAATAGTGGCTCTCCAGACAGTCCATAAGTCGACCAGGAGTGCCGATGATAATGTCCACGCCTTCGCGCAGACGGAAGCCCTGGTCTTCGATGCTCTGGCCGCCCACAACGGACAGTGTCTTGACCGGTCCTTGCTTCTCCGGCAGTCCGACCTTCGTGAATCGACAGAGCTTGATGGCTTCTTGCTCAATCTGCAGCGCCAGCTCACGTGTCGGAGCCATTACCAGCGCCAGAGGACCTTGCTCCCCCGTACGTGCGACCATCGACGGCGGTAACTCGTAGATGTAGGCAATGATAGGGATCATAAAGGCTGCCGTCTTACCGGACCCCGTCTCGGCAATGCCAATGATATCGCGCTTCTGCAGTCCAATAGGGATGGCTTGCATCTGAATAGGCGACGGCCGCTCAAAGCCCATATCCTTGATAGCAGAGAACACTGCAGCAGGCAGACTCGCGCCGGCTTCGTCCCATTTGCGCAGCGGGTTGGGCGCCTTCCCGCCTTTGAGCGTAATGTCGAAGTCTTCGCGGAAGATCCGCCAGTCGCGCTCCTTCATGTCGCTCAGTGGCTTCTCCGACCAGTGCGTACCCATGGTCTTGGCCTCCCGAGACGCCATCTCCTTGAGACGGTCGCGCTCTCGAGCCTGCATGTTGCGCATGGCCTTCTCGCGCTCTTGCTGCCGAGCTGCGACCTCCTCCTTGGACAACTGGCCGTTGGCTTCGTCGTCGCGGCGCTGCTCCTTCTGGCGCTTGTTGCTCAGTTCTTGCAGGAATGAATTGTGCTGGCGCTGCTCGCGCATGTCCACGCCTGCGCGGTACCCGCGGCCGTAGAGCAGGTTCACGTTCATGCGCTTTGCGTACAGCGGGTTGAGATCGGCGCTCGTATCCTCGCTGGCTTCCCAGTCGAACTGGAAGATCTTTGAGAACTTCTCACTGGCTTTCACCACCTTCTTCTTCTTCACCTTCTTGCCCAGATACTGGTCCTTCAGCGCCTGCAGAGCCTTCTCCTCATTCGCAGCGTCAGCGCTAGTGCTAGCATCGCGGGAAGACGCTCGAATGTCGCCACGACCACGAGAACTGTCGCCTCCAGTAGCCGCGCTCGAGTGCCGAGAGCTGTCACTGCTGCCGTACCTGGAACCGCCACGAGCATCACGTCCGCGGTCACGCTCACGGTCGCTGCGCTGGCGCTGCTGGAACTGACGCCGCGCTTCTTCCGCCTCCTTGCGCTGCTTGTCCATCTATGACTCACACACATACGCACGCCCGTCAGTTTGATTCAGCACTAGCGCAGACACTGACAACGCGTTCCAGACCCACACTGGCCACGCTACGGAGATCCGGTGCGTACCTCCGCGCGCTTCTTCTCCAGACGCTCCAATGCCTCCTTCTGGCGCTGCGCCTTGGACCGGAACTTGACCTTGGGCGTCTCCGTGTCTGCGGTGGAGGTTGCCGCGTCGCCGCCGATCTTGAGTGGGAGTTTCCGGCCGTTCGAGGCGGACACCGGCTTCGATTCCTCCTTAGGTGCAGTCGCTACTCCAGCCGCTGCTGCTTTGCGCTCCGCTGCGCGCTTCTCGGCGCGCTCCTCGGCCAGCCGCGCGATCTTGGCCACGCGCTCTGCTTCCGCGCGTTCTTCCTCCCCCATCTCGGCGAGACGCGAGCGCGAACGCGAACGCGAGCGCGAGCGACGACTGCGGCTGGAGGTGCTGGAGTAGGCGTGCGTGGAGTTGCGGCGCTGCTCGGCCGACGGGGAGCGCGAGCGCGAGCGCCGACGCTTCCTCGGGTGGTCCGCCATGCTCGTCTCCTGCTTCGCCTGTTTCGGCGTCGACTTGCTCGCTTTGGCTTCGGTCAATAGTGAGCCCAAGTGAGGCGCAGTTTGACTTGATCTCACTAAAGTGGCGGGTTGCGCCCAAAGGAAATGAGGCGCTGTGCCCAATCTACTGGAGCGGAAACCAACACCCATCGTGTTCCACTAAAGAGTAAGTAGCACCAAAAAGCAGCTCTTTTCGTAAACTCTACTTTCGAAACGCAAAGGCGGCAATTTTGGAAACAAGGATGATGAGAGCCCCTTCTCGACCAATCAGAGTGCGGGAATTGTGGTTAAGCTTCAGTTTGTCCGAAATGAGCTGCAAATTTCGGACAAACTGAAGCTGAACCCAAGCCTTGCACGAGCCCTTCGTGAGCCGTGGCTCCCCCGATTTAGACAGAAGCGAAAATCCCTCAGAATCGCGATTCGGCCCAAAACAGGAGAATAGAGTGAGCCCCAGAACCAGGGCTCGCGTCGTTTTGGGGGTTCGTTGAACTCGCTTGAAAGGTCGCGGAATCGCACTTAAGAGGTGAACCGATTCGTTTGCTGGGTCTCTGGTCGACCAAGAAGGCACGTAAGTGCGCTTTTCTGGGAGAAAATCCTCACCATGCATCGGCATTCAGGCAATTGGTTGGCTGAAATATGGCACACTTCATCGCGATTCGCCATTAAAGTTTGTTTTCTGGGTAATCCTTTGGATAAAAGCTGCATTCTTCCTACTGGCGTATATAACTGGCGATGGCGTCGACAGGATCAAGTTGACGCTAAGCAACTTTGACTCACAGACCCAAGAGCTACGCGAGGCGCAGTCCAAACTCTCTTCCCAGCAGGTCCAAGCCAAATCCGAGGTCTTACGGATCGTCCAGTCGCATCCCCAATCCCAGGCACTGGCACAGTCAAACGAGCGTCAACATACCGAGTAGCTCGTCGAGGCTAGACTGAAAAAGGCTTGGAACGAGACTCAAACCCGCTTGGACACGTACAAGCATGCAGTCCAAACCCACGTCGAAAACCAGGCAGCCAAGCGCTCGGCGCTGGAAGCTCAACCCACTCGTGCTATCCAAGGCACAGCGAGTGCCTCTTGTACACGTGGATGACAAAGCTGAACAGTTTTTCAGCGCCATGGAGGAACGCATTCAGAAAGCTATGAAAGAAGCGTCGGCAGTGGCAAGGTCGCATCTAACCGCCCACACCGAGGCACAGCAGGCGTTGATGGAGGAGAAAAGGGAGCACGCACGTTCAAAGACCAGGGCCAAATTGCGAGCTGAAGCACGATCGATTGGAGAGGCGCGCGACATCAAGCTAGCAAAGACAGCCAAGGATACAACAGACCTTTCCGGATAGAGGTTGATTCACGACCCACTAGCTAGGAGCAATCCGTCGAGGGCCGACTCCAGAAAGCTTGGCGTCTTGCGCGAGCCAAAATGCAGGAAGGACTGGACTCCCGCGCTCAGGCTCACAAAGAGCACGTTCGTATTGCATTCACCCTCGTCAAGGCCCAAGCACAATACGAGGCCCTCTATCTGGCTCAGCAGCATGCACAGCTACATTCTCGCGTGCTTTATCACCACGCAGTAGCTGAGAACAGTCGCAACAAGATTTGCAACGCTATTGGAGTTTTGCAATCGCGTATTACCACGCTCGAGAGGGCACGAGTTTTTGCACCAGTACCAGTACCTCGATTTATGCCTCAGCCGGCTCCTGTCGTTGTGCCTGTACCAATACTAGCGCCATCATCGAAGACTGCACCGACAACTGTATCAGCTCATTTAACTAAAACAGCAACCTCCTCGTGCGTCCTAGAACCTACGCAGACCACAGGAGTATCACCAGCATGGCCATCGCTGTCACCAATGGCGACAGTAGCAAACAATCGAGGTGTTGCACGAGCTTGTGCTGTGAAGCCCAAGGTTCTCGTCTCACTTCGGCATGAAAGTGTGTAAAAGTTCTTCACACAGTGCGAAGTATACCAGCAGAATGGGGAACTATCAGCTGGTTCTCGTCCATTAGTCCGAGATTGATGTCCTTCGTCAAGTTGTGCGAGCTCGACGACGCCAACCATGAAGACGAAGCTGTTCTATCATGTCTACGCTCCCTCGCCGATGTCGATTCCTTCAAAGCGCTCGACATCATTGCAATCGAGAAGAAACTGACAAATGTTGGAATCGACGAAGGCTGAGGATGGAGTAGAGAAAGTGGGAAGTCTCTTGCTCTCACTTGAGTTGACACTCACTGGCGCGGAGCTCACAGAGACTGGTTCCGACGACAACTACTCTGTCCCCCTCGCGACGCAAATGGCCACAGTACTACACACTGCCCGATTGCTTGAGCCACCACGTCCGCCAAAAGCCACGGTTTATGCCGCAGATTCAAACGAAGAAGAAGTGTGTACAGTTCCTGGTGGCCGAAGCCGAAGCCTTCGACTGGCCAGAAAGGTGTGGCCAGTTGGCTAGCCGCGGAGTAAGCACAAAGCGTGTCCATGCACGCACGTGAGACTACATGATCGCCATGAAACCAATAAGTGTGGTGCGAACGACCACTCAAAACACATAAGAGAGAGATGGATGCATTCACATTCATGTTTTTGTTTTCGTGCTGAAAAATATAAAAGGAGAGATGTGAAGACGAGCTCGTACTCTCATTGGCCGAGAAGGGAGCTCTCATCATCATTTTACATCGCAATCATAGACTTTACGAAGACAGCCGCTTCTCGGTGGAAGCTACAATTTTGTGAGCTGTACAAGGATACTTGCTCGGCGCGTCAACCAAGCGCGTCAACCAAGTGCGCCACAGCTAGCATTTCCTGCGTCACCCCCAGGCCGAGATGAACATTAGCATGTTTATCTAAGGTTGGGTCCCGAGTAGCCAATCAGAATGGTCCACTAAAGCTCGTCACATGTATTGACTCGAAACAACGGTATTTTATCGATGTGTGGAACGGTACATTTTGCAGATCTAGAACGGTACGATGTTGAGGAGTAGAACGGTATCTACGCAGGACGGTACTCGGTCTTTTCACGGTACCTTCGAGGTATCTCGATATCTGGATATCTCGAGGTCAGAAGCCAGCGCCAAGGCAAAGCGAGCTCTGGTCTTTTGGACAAATCCTCTCGATTGGCTACTGGACACCTAGACCTTATATAAACGATTGTACGTTTATCTAGGGCTGGGGGCGACGCCCCGCCGTGGCGCTCAGCCGGCAAGGAACCGGTGCGAAACCGGTCACGCCAGCGCGCCGTCGTCACCAGCGACACTCCCCGAGCCCTGTATAACTGTTTTATGTTTATATAGGGCTGGGGGAGTGTCCCATTGCGGACCGGTGTCAACCGGTAGAGAACCGGTCACCTCCTGGCGCTAGACGAGTTTCGAGTAGAGCTGCCGACGTCGGCTTCTAACTGCCTCGGCGATGCCGACGTCGAGGCAGTCCGCGGGACTGTCTATAACCGCCTATAACCGCCTATGGACTGAAATAAGGAAAATGTATGGTAAGAATGATTGTCTCCTAACGTAGGTGGCAACCAAGGTTTTCTCGTCTTTGGCACAATACACAAACTTCTCCTTATTCAGACAGGCAAGATTGTATACCTTCCGCACTGCAGTCGCTGGACAGTGAAATGAAGGTCAATCGCGTCGTGGACGCACAGTAGTGACAGTCATTTCTTCTGAGATGCGCCGCTCAAAGATTCCTTGGGTGGCACCGTGCACTACACTTACCGCCCGGAGTTGTAGCTGGTGAACCAGGACGTCTCGCAGCACAAGTTCCCACCCATCCAGAAGCTAGATTGCAGTACTGGTACCGTCCGACAGCACGCCCAGCAACGCCACAGCACTGAACAGTTTTGCAGTGGTCTCCTAGAAGCGACTTGATCGACTTCGTTATCGATGATGTGTCGCCTACACCCACATCCGCGACCTCGTGGGTCAATAATGTCGACGTCTCGTCACCAGACACCAACAGCGGGAACATTAACGCGAGTTCCTTCGTGCAGCTACAATCACAGCAGCCATCACTACAGCAACAGTAAAGTTTCAAGGCCCAAGTGGGGTCGTCTGCGAGCGACAAAGCAAACACGGCGGATCTAACTTGCGCCGGTTGTGTAAAGTTAAACTTCCAGCAACAGCAACGATAGGAACATCATGATTGACTCTGGCAAAAGGATCATATTCATCTGTCGCACATGACGATGGTGCAAGTGCTGCCTGTGATATACGCAAGGTCCAAATGGATAATGATGTGTTCTTGGTTTTGTTCAAGCAGTTCACGTCCACGCGGTTGCGGTTCTCGGCAGATATGTGTCGTGGTGGCATAGCGAGAAACAGGAGCTGAGTTCAAGACCCATCGATGTGTATTACGCTTGCTTAAAGTTTGTTGTTACTTGACAGGTACTAAGAGATAATATGCACATAGAGGC
>JAADYK010000574.1:0-17169 GCA_023338225.1 Halophytophthora batemanensis
AAGCCGTCCAACACAGCCAGGTAACCCAGTCCGTGCGAGCTCAAACGCTCCATGACGTAGGCGAACATCTCGTAGTTGTCCTCGCTGCCCATGTCGCCGAAGCTGCCATTGGGTGCAAGACGCACACCAATGCGGTGCGACGGGAATACCGTCTTGACAGCCTCCACGATCTCCAGCAGGAAGCGCGCGCGGTTTTCAAATGAGCCGCCATACTTGTCCGTGCGTTTGTTGGACGTCGACTGCAGGAACTGATCGATCAGGTAGCCATTGGCGGCATGAATCTCCACGCCATCAAAGCCTGCCTCTTCCTTCGCTAGCTGAGCCGAGCGACGGTAAGCCTCCACGATGTGTGGGATTTCATCCGTCTCCAGCGCACGCGGCACCTCGTAGTCCGAGTACTTGCCGAGCGCATCACGCGTGTGGCCCGTCTCGACGCGAATGGCTGATGCGGACACAATGTCGCCGCTGAAGCTTGTGTGACCCTGGCGACCCATGTGCCACAGCTGCATGAACATCTTGCCGCCCTGCTTGTGTACGCGGTCGGTCACGCGCTTCCAACCCGCGGCGTGCTCCTTGGTGTAGCAGGCTGGCGTGTGGTGCCAACCGTAGGCTTGCTCGCACACAGAGGTAGCTTCGCTAATGATGAGACCAGCACCAGCGCGCTGCTCGTAGTAGATCTCGTTGTTTTCCGTGGGCACCTTATCTTCGCCAGCGCGGCTGCGCGTGAGCGGGCCAAACACCACGCGGTTCTTGAGCTCGAGGTCTTCGCCTAGCTTCAGGGGCGTAAAGAGCTTGTAGTCGGTGCTGGCGGTCATGGTTGCAAGTGCTTAGTGTTGGGCGTCGATCTGCTTGTTGCTTGGAAGGAGAATTGCAGAGTGAGACCTTCGCTGCGCCAAGCTACTCCTAAATATGCTGCGCACCCCGAGAGAGAGAGAGAGCTGTGCACCACCGAGGCGCTGTTCACCCTGCCTCGAGCTCACTGCAGCTGTGGCTGAGGATGGCAGCGTCGCAGCAGCCCGAAAGCCCGCGTGGTTCGAGCAGGTCAACAACGATGTTTACAATCCTTGCCGCCTGATGCATGCGAGTAGGGTTCACCCCAAAGGGCACGCTCAAACACCAGGATTGGCTGAAACGACGACCTAACCCAAGCCCGTTACTAGATGGATACACCCTGCTTCGTAAACAAGTCGAGAAGCTATACCTGCGACTTGTGAAACCCTTCGGCGTGTCGTGGGGCTCGGACACGTGGGGCTCTTCACACAGCTACACGGCACGAATGAACCGCATACAGACGTCCACGAGGAGGTGTCACAGCTCTCGCGCCACCGTGAACACGCCGCTCACAGCTATTTATTTCTATTATAATAGCTGAGGAGATTGTGAAGTTTTGGTGGCGAAGAACACGTCAAACGCTAGAATCTAAACGCCTAGCATCGTGGCATATGATGGGCAGGGCAGTATGACAGGAGGTCGTGTGTTGTAAAAGCATTTCCCATGCAGCGCGCCTAGACTAGCGCAGAAGTCAAAGGACCAGATAGTAAGATTGTGGGCGATAAGCTGGGGATATGTTCCAGGAAGCAATGATGGGCAGTGTGTTTGCTTCAAGCAAAGTCGAGCAGTGTTCAAGCACCCTCACGTTCGAAATGGCTGTGACTACCAATCCAACCCCAAGCGGTCCTCCGAATCATCACCAGGGCAGCTCCGGGCCCTTAAAGTCGAAGAACTTGGCCGTGTCCTCCAGCGTGAGACCTGCGATGACCTTGGCCATCCCTGCTACCGAATCCGCGGGCTTAACCACTCCCATGTGATGATTGAGATCGGTGTCCGTGTAGCCGGGCTCCAGCACAACAGCAATGATCTTGTCGTCGTGGAGGTCCACTGCTAGGCACGAATTGATCATGTTGAGCGCCGTCTTGGACGAGCGGTAGCTGTAGATGCTGCCATGGGGGATCGCGTGGCCATCGCTGTAGTCCTTTTTGGCGGGTCCGAAGGCTCCATCCAGGTTCACTTCCATGCTTCCAAGCTTTGCGGTGATCGAGACGACACTGGCGCTTCCACTGACGGCACTGGCCAACTTAAGGTTGTCTGCCAGCGCGCGCGTGACCAAGAAGGGGCCCACCGCGTTGACCTCGAAGGAGCGCATGAATGACTCCTTGGCGGTGGTCTGGAAGGTCCCAAACAAAGCCACCCCGGCGTTGTTGATCAAAAGGTCAATGGGAATCCCGTCGAGCGCCTTCGCCGCTCGGTGGATCGAGTCCTCGTCGGACACGTCCAGCTGCACGATCTTGAATGGAGATAGAGCTTTCAACTGTTCGACATGACCGCCAGCCAAGCAAGCATGAATACAACAACATCGAGATGGTTAATCAGACCCAGACTCCAGCTAATGCTGCACGGTGGTGGCGAATAAGGCAAGGAACTCACGTTTTGTGCCTTGTCG
The DNA here is from genome assembly GCA_023338225.1 of Halophytophthora batemanensis. Classification (NCBI taxonomy): domain Eukaryota; phylum Oomycota; class Peronosporomycetes; order Peronosporales; family Peronosporaceae; genus Halophytophthora; species Halophytophthora batemanensis. The sequence goes on from JAADYK010000574.1 coordinate 2,441, forward strand.
AGATCGCGGGCAGTGCCGATAACTTTCCAGCCGGCCTTGACGTAGTATTCAGCGAAGGTGAGGCCAATGCCACGGGTGGATCCGGTGATTAGGACGGTCTTGGTCTCGTTGACAGCAGACATGTTGCAGGTGGTAGGGTGTTGAGAAGGATGGCTGGTTGAGCAGTGGAGAGGGTTTTGCAAACTGGTGTTGCAATGTCCTCGCCAGCAAGTTTGGTCTCCGCTATCAGGAGTTCTCCCAGGGAGAAACAGAGAGTCAAAAGAGTGGAAGACGGAGAGAAGAGAAGAGACTTCTCCTCTCTCTTCCAGAGCAGCTTGCCAATGGGGAAGCCTGGGCTTGAAGCAGCACCTCATGATCGTTGGCTGATGGAGTCGACTCCAGTGCGTAAGCGTACCTGATTCTGTCGTCAGCGGTTTACGCACGGTTTCTTCCTTTTCATTGGTTAGAACGAGGCATTCGTCTGACAATTCTCGGATTCCTCAGATCACGGCCTCCTGGTTGGTTGATTTATCGTGTGTAAACCTCCCGTCTCATGGCAGTAGTCGATTTCGCGCGACATGCATTCCTTCGCACTTCAAAGACGCATCGAGACTACTGCCAGCCAACTTCACCACCTTGCAACCGGTGCAGCATTGCTCAACTGTGTTCTTCCCTTCTGGGGTGCACACTACTGCGAACTCCATGGCTGTGAGCTCATTTCCGACTCGTGGCAATCGCTCAGATCGCAACTTCCTCGCAACCGCACAATCCAGCAGCACCAGCACCAGCACCAACACCCAGCAAACACCAGCAACATGTCCGCTGCCAACGAGACCAAGACCGTCCTGATAACTGGCGCCAACCGTGGCATCGGTCTCACCTTCGCTGAATACTACACCAAGGCCGGCTGGCAAGTCATTGGCACTGCCCGGGACGCCGACAAGGCGCAAGACGTGGGTCCCTTGCCACCGTTTCCACCACCGTATAACGCCATAGCGCGTCCTGATCTTGCTAACGGTTTGCATACCCTTCGTATTCGTGTGCTGTGCGTGGTGTTTATTCATTCAAATCAGTTGAATGCGCTGTCTCCATTCAAGGTCGTGCAGATGGAAACGCGTGATGAAGACTCCATCCAGCGTGTGGCCAAGGAGCTGGAGGGGGTCCCCATCGATCTGCTGATCAACAACGCCGGCATCCTGGAGGAAGGCGACTTCCAGACGACTACGAAGGAATCTCTCATGCGCCAATTCGAGGTCAACTCGGTCGCGCCATTCCTGGTCACGCGCGCGCTTTTCGGCAACCTCAAGCTGGCCAGTGCCGCCAGCGGCAGCGCCACGGTGGCATCCATATCCACGATGCTGAGCAGCATCTCCATCAACAATGGTGGCTCCTACGGGGACCACAAAATGACGTACGGCGGTCGCTATGGCTACCGCTCGTCTAAAACTGCACTCAACATGATCAACTCGTGTCTGGCGGTGGACCTCCGCGATGACAAGATCATCGCCGTCGTGCTGCAGCCAGGGTACGTCAACACGGCTCTCACCTACGGCAAAGGCGTGGTGCAACCGGTGGATTCTGTGGCGGGCATGACCAAGGTCATCGCGGGCCTCACGCTGGAGGACACGGCCAAGTTCTTCGACTTCAAGGGTCCAGAGCTCCCGTGGTAAATGCTGCAAGGCTTTGCAGGGAGCAGAGGCAGCTGAGCCGCATTCCTTCGTTGTTGCTTTTGCTTGTTTCCCCTGGAAACTGACGCCGAACGCCTCGAACTTGTCGATCCTCAAAATGGTTCTTCGGCCTCTCTTTCATTTCAGGACAGAGCGAGTGCAAAGGCCCTGATTAGCCAAAATGTGCAGCGACTAGGGCTGAATGCTGAATTTCTACCCAATCATATTGACCGAGTGCTCCTCTTTTTAGGGTTTTCCCTCGGGAAACGAATAACCTTCTGTTTATGGCCAAAAACGCGTGTTTTCACAGTCTTTTTGGAGTGAAGCGTTCACGATTGGCTGAAACTCGAGCTTGCCCACACTTTCGTCCAACCGGATTCGGAGCTAGATCAGTGATTGAACTTGGAAGACGCGTGTAGCAGGTGTCTCGTCCTTCTGCAAGCCTCTTCAGATCCCAACCCACTGGAAGAGCGAAGTGAAGACAAGAGCCAAGCCGGGAGCATGAGCTCGGCGGGGTCTCCTGACGGTGGGGGAGCGTCCGTGCCTCCGTCCATCGAGTCGCTAGCCAACAATGCCATCGCCGCCGGCTGTCTGCAGGCCGTCATGAACCTCGTGCACCCCGAACTGACCAAGTACGTGGACTTCCAGCGCGAACGTGTGGCTCGCCTGGACGCCGAAGCCGAAGCTGAAGCCGAGCGCAGAGGCCAATGTGACGCTCCAGGACCGAATGGCCGGCTCTCTCGGCGCGGACGTCGCGTTCGCGACCCCAGTGATGACGACAACAACGGGCTGCACCCGGACCAGCAGACAGACCTGTCCACGCAGCTCAAGTTCCTGCGCGAACACTGGCATTCGCACCTGCGCTTCCACGGTGGGGACCCGCAGCTGCCGGTGCTGGTGCAGCGCTCGCTCATGTACCGCAACAAGGTGTCACACCAAAGCCAGATGACACTAGCGCAGTACGAGAACGCCATCGCCACCTTTGAGCGTCTGGCCGAAGTGATCGAGTGCAACGTTCTCATCCGACAGCAGATCCGGGCGTTGGTGGCCCAGTTGCTCTCCTTCTCACCGTCAACTCAAAAAGAGAAGCAGCCGACTCCGGAGTCTGCTATGGCTCAAACATCCGCTATGTTCGCGGCGATGCAGGCAGATAGCGGGCCTGAGGCTGTCGAGGCGTCGGAAGAGGTGGACTACGTGCCGTACCCGCCTGCAGCGACAGTCGAGCAACTGCAGCAGCACAATTACTATCATGATGTGGACGACGAGCCGCTGTGGTTGGATCTCAAGGCTATCGGGAATGAATACTTCAAGGAAGGCATCTTTGGAGAGGCCATAGAAGCGTATTCGCAGGCGTTGGAGTTGGCCCCGCACGAAGCTGTGCTGTACGGAAACCGCGCCACGTGCCACTTGCGGCTGAGGGAGTTTGATCTGGCTCGCGAGGACGCTGAAGAAGCCATGGATGAGGATGGTGGGGAGAACGTCAAGTACTACCGCTTACTGTCCGAGGCGCTCATGGGACTGGAAGAGTACGATCAAGCCAAGGAGATCTGCGACGAAGGGCTGGAACAAGATCCAACAGACGTGATTCTCCAAACACGACAACGTAATGCTGACGCCATGTGCAAACGGCTCCTTGAGCGTGCAGAGGAAGAGAAGAAGCAGCGTGAACAAGAGGAAAAGGCGAAGCGGGAGGCCGCGGCAGAAGCCCTCAAATCTGCGGAAACCCGGTCGAAAGTGTCCGGCAAGTCTAAGCGCAAGAGTAACAAGCACAAGTCTCGGGGAAACGAGACGGAGCCGTTAGAGTTGGCGGCTATGATCAGCTACAAGGACTTGCCCGCCAAGCTCGTCGAGGTGCACATGCGTGGCTCTCGTCAGCTGGAAACGTACCGAGAGGGTCTGGAGTGCTTGGTAGTAGCAGCTAGATCGCTCTTGGCCATCCCTGACAGCGTCGGGAAGCCAAGTCACTCGCAACCTCCCCTCAAGCAGCTACTGGAGGACGGACTGGCGAACTTGCTCAAGGCTGGAAAAGCTGGTGTACCAGAGGCTTGGTTTCGCTTGGGTGTACTGTACAGCAGTCCCCGCAAGGAAGGAATTCCGTTAGCGGCCGATCCAAAGAAGCAGATGGAGTACTTTCAGAAGGCTGCAGAGTGTCGGCCGTTCGTCAAGCCACCAGGAAGCCGTATTTTCGCACACCAAGGAGTGGGCGAGGCGGAATTTCAGTTGGGCGTCTGCTACCGCGACGGAAACCCTCCTTCGGAAGTGAGCGTAGATCTGGAGAAGGCGTTCCGCTTCTTCTTGAGATCTGCAGAGCATGATTTCCCCATGGGTCAGTACAATGTAGCCATCGCGTACTCCAAGGGCGAGGGGACGGCAGTGGACGCCTTTGCCGCGAGGATGTGGACGTCACGAGCAGCTCAACATGGTCTGCCCGAGGCTCAGCAGTATCTTGCGCAGCTATTTGAAACCGGTTTCGGAGGGAAGATTGACATGGAGCAAGCTCGCCAGTGGTCCGTCACCGCAGTTCAGAACCGTATGGGGAATATGGTCCGTGGCCATGGGTTTGCAGAGGTATCCAGCGTTGCTGTGAACGGTGGCGAGGTCGCCAAGCGGTTTGGCAATGGCGTGAAACGTGCGAAAGAAGAGCTCGCCCGATACTACAACGCTTATCTCGAGGAAGACGAAAATGAGGCACAAGAAACAGCGAGTGGCTTGGACGACGTCAGTGAAAGCACAAGCACAGAGACGCTTTCGACGACGGTCGAGGAGGAGGACGCTCCGGAATATCACAGCAGCGTGATGTATCGTGCTTCCTCTGCCGTCGTTGACGCTGAGATCGCGAGGCGTGCGGAAGCTGGAGGACCCACGGCGTCAAGTTATCTGGCATCGCAGGAGCTTCTCGATCGTGCGACGTCGGCTTTTCAAAGTGGCAATACCAAGGATGGGCTCCGCGACGTGAAGAAGGCCGACTTGCTCTGGGAGCGAACGAAGCACGACTTCCCGGCGCCGCCTCGGGGCTCACCCGATTTGCTGAGTATGACACTGCGAGGCGCCGCTGCTCGATTGCAGGAGAACCCGAAAGATATGGACGCACTGTATGCCATTGGTCGGTGGAAAGTGAAGGGCTCCGAGGAGATGATCCGGCATTGGAAGCGCTGCGTGAAGCTGCACCCGCAAGAAGCGTGCTTCCGTTTCTTCCTTGGGACGAGATATCTTCTCGCTCATCGTTTTGAAGACGCGGCAACGGCATTCGAGGCGGCGTTGGACATAGAGAAAAAACCGCACTGGCTGTTCCACCTTGCGTCCCCTTTGATTGGCATGGGCATCGCAGACGGCGCGATGGCCATCTATGAAGAGTATGTGGCCCAATGCCCTCCGGACGAGCGCCATGTTGCGGACGCGTACTTTTCTCTCGGTGCGCTGCACTTGCGGAAGCGCAATAATACCATGGCTGTCGTGTGCCACGAACTCGGACAACTGGCCGATTCGGCTGCCATCCGCTTCCCGGCTTTTCACGTAGTGACCTTCGGTGAAGCATCCAGGGACTCTTTCCGTCGTATCATGCGAACCCATGGGCTCATGGAACCGTCAGTGGTGGCGAATGCCATGGGCAGCACGAGTGTCAAGTGCAGCTTCTGTGACTGTACGACCAAACCTACCCAGCTTCTGAACCACAAAATGACCAAGTGTCCACGTCGCACAGTTGTCTGCCAGGTGTGCGGTGCGAGCATGGTGTTCGACGCGCTGCAGGCGCATCGAGCGTCCCATAATTCACAGAATAGGGCTAACAAGAAGGCATCCAGCAAGAAGCCCAAGGCGTCAACTGCTTCTGCTTCGCCGGAGTGCAAGGATGACACTAAGCTAGAAGATGGTCGTGGGTTGTTCTCACCCAAGTTTCATTTGTTTGGTGGCATCGTCGAAATCTCCAAGGGGAAGAATTCCAAGCCGACGGTGATCAAGCTGCAGGACATGTCGGGTCGTCGCTGGGCAATTCGGGTGACCATGTCCGTCGTTCTTAACTCGTCGAGTGTTCATGAAGCCGCTGTGGAAGACACGCTGATGCTATTCTGGCGCAATTCCCCACCGCTGGACATGATTGAAAAGCACGTGCTGGCCATTCCCTCGGGCAACGAAGTGTTCGACCAAGATGTTGCGGTGCACGTAATTAAGACGAACGCCCAAGCCGTGCTGGTGGAGACGTTCCAGCTCGCGTGCAAGGCCCAGCTTGGAGACTACGACACGTGCTCAAACTGTCGCTGCTCGCCGCATCCAGCCAGCGGCGGAGGGATGGCGTCGTGCGGGGCCTGCAAGAAGACGCAGTATTGCTCGCGCCAGTGTCAGAAAATCCACTGGAAGCGCATCCATCGCTTGATGTGCGGTCGCCCCATGCTGCTTGCACACTGCATCTCTGGGAGCGAAGACATCGCGCCCGAACTCTATTCTTCCCAGATCAGCGGCTCGTTATCTCATCCGCAGTACGATTCTAGAGCAAGAAAGGCAGTCTTCGTTCATGCCAAGACCAACCAGAAACAGGAAAGCACACTGGGGATCTTGCAGGATATCCTTCAGACGGTCGAGAGCAGCAGCGGAGACGCGAAGAAATCGAGAGGTACTATCGAGCACTACATCCTCCCGCCTGTCGACTCTGGCATCATGAGTCCAAACAACGTTTCGGTGAGCGCTCGCATCTTCCGCTGGTCCACGACACCTGAATCAAGCTCCACGGAGCTGGTGGCAGAGTTCCTAGTCGGGTATCTCACCTCGGTGGCAACGGTCGAACAGCAGGACGAGCTGGTGTACTTTTTCCAGATGCCGCCGCACAACCCGCTACAGCTAAAATTCCGCGGTCTCACGGTGCACTTGGCCAAGTGTCAGGGATTCCTCGACGACCCGTCAGGTAGCGGCTTCCGCCTCGGCATGCAACTGCCGCTGGCGTCGTTCCCCATCGAGGCGCTAGCTGAGCTACTGGATTATCTCCTCACCAACACCAGCATCTACCTCTCTTGAGTGGTGGGTGCTGCGTATTGAGGATCGTGTCGTGGCAGCCTTTAACCTTTGCCAGATCTTGAGCATAATGGGCGAGAACAGATACACTTTGGACGCTTTCCATGCTAAACCTGGCGGATGATCTCTGCTCCCCGACGAAAACAGGCTGTGCATGTACTGTGCGTGCGTTAGTGTGGTTTCTAGCAGCAGACGCTACAATACGCGGTTCGCGAGCGTGTACTGCGCCTCGCGCACCTCGTCCTGCAGGAGCAGATTCCCGGTGGAGGAAATGGCGGCGGAGTTGCTCATGTTGAGCGCAGCCCTAGGGTCCTGCAGCAGGTTCATAAGCGAAGATATGAGATCCACGCGCGACTCCATCTGGAAGATACGACCGCTGGCGCTCACGTGCGAGTACATGGTAAACGCAAAGCTGTACGTCTTGCCAATAAGCCATTGCACAAGCTGCTCGTCGCGTAGAGCGTGCGGGAAAATGTGCTCGATGGTCGCGCGCGAGATCCGCAGCGTGGTGTTACCCGTGCTCTGGACGACAAAAACCGGCTCGTCGGGCGGACGCGTGGCTAGTGTGGGGTACATGTGCGCTTCTCCTTGAACAGGGAAAAGCTCTACGCGGTCGGCACGGAAGTTTACGCCCGTGTGGTAGCTCGACATGAAGTCCCATTGCTGCAGGAAGGTCTTCAGACCGGAGAACTCGAGCGTGCGGATGTCTTCGGAGATAGCAGAGCGGATGAAGCGCTGAACCCCAAGCGCGTCAGCGCCACCGCGCTGTGTCGGACGGGTGCCTCGCTGCAGCACGCGATGGTACGCCTCAACGAGTTGCAGTGCGCTTGTCTGGGCATTCTGAAACGCCGTGACTCGCGCGGCATTTGCTAGCGCCAATTGACGCTCCAGCTGCTCGATCTCTCGTCGCTTGTCCTCGATCTGCTGCCGCTCCGACTCCCAACGACGGGCCGTTCGTAGCGCCTTCTTCGTGTTGGCGCAGTTCTTCGATCGGACTCCGCACGGGCCCAGTCGACTCCGCCGCCGCGGCGCAGGAGAGCGGCAGCAGCTCCCCTCGCTGGTGTCGCTCTCGTTGGCTGCGGCAGCGTCCGTGATGCTTCTCTTGCGCGCAGCTCGACCGGCGCACACAAGCATGGCCGTGCTGGTCTTCTGTCGCTGAACTGCTGGTCCCACCGCTTTCTTTGGAATGAGAGGTTGCGGCGACACAGCGAATTAGGAGGGAGCCTGAACTCCACGCGCTGTGCCAGGGACGAAGCCGTTCAGATCCTTGTTCGCCAATTTGCATGTTAGTGCCCGTTTCTTCCATGAACTGGGACGGTTTCGCAACGTCCAGAAGTGTTCAGGAGCGCTCTCTTTCCCTTTCGCCATCGGTGAAATTAGCCCGTCGAATTGCCAAGCGTCTTGGATACTGCTTCGATCAGTTCGGTACTTGCTCCAGCCAACGGCCGAAGCCGCGTGTCTCCGGTGGACAACACCTCTCACACGGTGGCAACCCAACGTCTGCACTGCGTGTATCTGAACGTCGAGCGAGTTCAAAATAGGCTGCACTACACCGTTCATTCGTCGTCGCGCTTGCCACTAACTTGTCGAGCTTGAACTCGTTGAACTTGAGTCGTTGATGGTAAGATGGAGATCACCCTCGACTCGATGCAGCTAGTACCTCTCAAATGCAGGGGCTCAAAATGATACAGACCGTGCCCAGAGATTAGGGACCACGCATCTGCGCAGGGTTAGCATCCAGAGCGACGCTGGCCACTAGGCGTTCGTCAGCGAAGAGCCACTTTGCGAACGGGTGCTTGGCCCTTACGTACCAGCTCGAAGCTGAACGGAGACACGTTGCTGCCAACTCCACCGCTGACTTGCTGCACAATAGTGCATCGCTTGCGAGTGCTCTTGGACTTTGGGGTTCTTTGAAGATATTGGCAGAAAACTGGACCCCGGGAGTGCTTCAGCAGCTTGCGTGCCAGCGATTCTTTAGCCTTCACACCAGTCAAGCATACAGTGCACAATCACGCTGGCAAGGGGGCTAGTTAACTCTCACATCGTGGCCACCTTTGTCAATCGTCTTCAATAGGTCTTGAGCGGGTCCCTTTGGCACACCTCGGGTGAAACCTGGTCGCCAGCGCGAGCTGCGCTTCCTGGGTCAGCTCGTAGCATGGAGCCGCCAGCCTCGCACCCATTTCATAGAAGTAGAGTGCGGTGGGCGACCAGTTGGGTCTGTAGCGAATGATCACTGTAGCGGCGCTGTACATCTTCAACACGACCAGGGATGCCTTGTACTGCCGCCAGGGGGTTCTGTTCCGCAGTGCCATTTGTAATTGGGTGGGTTTCTCTCAGGTAGACCATGCCCAAGACGATCTGGCAGCCACCCTCGGGATATACATGGACCAGCTCGATCAACGTGTAGACTCTGACGAGATCTCCGCTCAATCAGCGGCGCTGATGAGTGTGTTCTCGTTTCTTGCAGCTATTTTGGCCAATCCGAGCTCGCGAACATCTTGGAGCCTGAAAGTGGGGCCCGGGAAGTGTCGCCGGGGTGCGCGTCACCGCAACAGCTGGTCCGCTTCAAGCACACTCATCCAGCCGACAATGACATTCTGCGGCGCTCAAGCCGATGCTCCAGCCCCGTGCACTTTCCTTTGCCATTCTGTGATCTGCGCGCGAGCGATCAAGTCAGCATGCAGAGTGCTCAGGACAGCGACGCGTACGGGACGTTCCGCGGAGATGGCAATGGTGCGCAGGAGACCGGGAACGCGCACGTCGTGGCGGACGCCCCACGCCGCTACAAGCCGGTACTGCTGCGTGCAGCTGGACTGGCGGGAGCGTTGCTGGTCGCCGCCAGCTTCATGAGGTCCTCCACGGAGCCAATCGCCAGTCTCGACGTCCAGGAGTCTGCAATCGCTGTTGATTCCGCCAGCGTTGGAGCTTCTATTGACACCGCAATCGACACCTCGGTGGCGCTTGAGACGGAACTTAGTGACCTGGAACAGGGCTTTGTGAATGGCGTGAACACGGAGCACATGCGCGAATATCTGCACAAGTTATCGAGGTGAGCCATTTGTCATGCTAGCTCCACGCAGAGTTTGGCTCGATCTGATTGCGCTGCGTCACGTCTTCGCTTTTGTCTAATGTCGCTATTTATGCTGCATTCGCTACTTCCAGCACGCCGCATATCTCGGGCTCCAAGGCGGACTACGAGACGGCGCTGTACACGGCGGAGCAGTTCAAGTCTTTCGGACTCGAGACGGAGATCAAGGAGTACTATACACTCCTGTCTACCCCCGTCCGCCGTCATCTGGCCATCATCGAGCCGGCCGAAGCTGCTCGGGAGCTGAACCTCACCGAAGCGACTGTGGCTGGAGATTCGTGCACGACGGACACGACTGCGCAGCCACCCTTCCTGGCTTACTCGCCGTCGGGCAACCTTACGGCGCCTGTGGTGTACGCCAACTTTGGCACACAGGCGGACTTTGCGTGGCTGGAGGTTCAGGGCGTGGCACTGAAGGGCAAGATCGCACTGGTGCGCTACGGTGGCAACTACCGCGGACTCAAGGTGTTGGCAGCGCTGGAGCACGGCATGGCGGGTGTGCTCATTTACTCGGACCCCCAGCAGGATGGGTTCGACGTTGGGGCAGTGTATCCTGACGGACCGTGGCGTCCTGAGGACTCGTTCCAGCGCGGATCCATCTACAATGAGTGCGGTGACCCACTGACGCCCGGCTGGGCCTCTGTGAAGGGTGCCAAATACCTCAAGTACGAGGATGTCACGACGATCCCGCACTTGCCGTCTCTGCCACTCTCGTACGGCCAAGCCAAACACATTCTGCGATCTCTGAGAGGCAAACAGGCTCCGGAGAGCTGGCAGGGGGGTCTGAGCTTTCCTGACGGCGGTTACCACGTTGGCGATGACGGTGGCACCGTGGTGAACATGGATCTAGAGATGGATAACTCTGTGGGGCCCATCTGGGATGTGATTGGCACCATCAAGGGCGTGCAGGAGCCGGAGAAGCAAGTGATCCTAGGCAACCACCGTGATGGCTGGGTGTGCGGTGCCATTGACCCGAACAGCGGCACGTCGACGATGTTGGAGATCGCCCGCGGCTTTGGCGAGATGATGAAGCAGGGCTGGAAGCCGCGTCGCACCATTGTGTTTGCTTCTTGGGATGCGGAAGAGCAAGGACTGCTGGGCAGTACAGAGTTTGCGGAGGAGAACGCGGAGCAGCTCCAACAGGAGGCTATCGCCTACCTGAATGTGGACGGCACGCTTGGTCCCATGGTGGAGGGTGGGGGCTCGCCATCAATTTCCAAGTTTCTCTTCCAGACGGCTAATGCCATTCCAGCCAACAAGTTTGGTGGAAGTATCCCGGAGGAGAAGACGGTGTACGACCAATGGCTGGCCCAGACAGCTGAAAAGCGGGCCTCCAACAGCACCGGGGGCACTATCGGACCAGACCACCTCATCAGCGTGTTGGGAACTGGCAGTGACTTTGGCGCGTTCTGTCACCACCTTGGCATCGTGTCCGCGAATGTTGGTTTTGGCATGGCTGCCGGTAGCTACGGCACCTACCACAGCACCATGGACAGCGTCATGTACTCGGAGCTGTACGCGGACCCAGGCTACGAAACACACGTCACAACGGCACGCTGGTGGGGTCTGCTGGCGCTTCGTCTAGCCAACAATGCCGTGCTGCCGCTCGAGTTTTCAACCTACGCGCTTGTGATGGACGAGGCTCTCACATCATTCGAAGCAGAATTGAAGGTTGCGGCCGAGAGCCGTCCGGGCGTGGACGATGTAGATTTTTCGGAGCTTCGTGCTGCAATCTCAACCTTTGGTGCGAGCACCAAGAGCTTCCACGCACGTCTGGCAGCTCTTGACGGCGACGAGGCCGAGCTGGGCTACTGGAACGACAAGCTCATGTACCTGGAGCGACAGCTGACATTCGAAGCTGGGCTGCCGCACCGCGGGTGGTACAAGCACGTGGTGTTTGGTCCGGGCTTCTACGACGGCTACGGCGGCACAGCGTTCCCTGGACTGGCGGACGGTATCGCTTTCCACGACGAGGCACCGGCCATCCAGGCGCACGTGGACGACGTGGTCCGTGTGCTGCACGGCGCCGCCGACTTTTTGTTTTCTGCCTGAAACGGCTACCAGTGGTAAGCACCCCACACCCGTGGTGCAGTCGAGCCCAATCTGCTTCAGAGATCCATTACCAAGGCGTGCATTTCGATTGCCAACACCATTGCCAGTGTAGTTACCAAGGAAATCGTAAGACTTGGCAATATGGTCATCCGCGAAAGTCTTCACTGCGGTGGGCTATGGAGCTCTGCGGGCGAGCCTGGGCACTCTTGAGACAGCAGCAATGCCAACTCGACCCGCTGCTTGAGTAGGACGGATAGCAACCCTACTGCGCGCCTTGCACGCGTCGCAGACAGGGGTCGAAGTACCAAGAAGTGTCGGGGCAACAGCGTTCGAGCTCGGATGAGTGTGCAGTGTCGAGTCATCTGACGTCACACTTGGCCCCAGTTTGCAGCCAATCCCGAACGCGCAGGACGCGCGAAAAGATGACAGGTGTGGTCCACTCATCAAGCGTACTGCCTTTGACGCCGAGAATTGATGCACGAGGTTCGCCCGGAAGCTTCGCCATGTCTGCCACCGCCCGCGCCCGCGCCCCGGAAGCCGCTCAGCGCTCGCGAGCGTGATTTGCACTCTGCAATCCGCAGCACCTCGCACACGTCAACCTGGTCGCCAGCAGCTGCAGCAGAAGCATGTCGTCGCCCTTTACGTCGACGCAAAAGCCACGCGGGCCGGTGCTCGCCAATGCTCCGGACGCGGCCAGCGATGCCTATGGCACCTTCCACGGCCGTGTGAACGCACCGACAGCACGTGTGGTGCCTTCTGTCCGCGCACCATCGAGATTCAGCGGCGTGCTGCGCGCCGTGGGTGTCGTGGGACTGCTGTGTCTTGCCGCGGGGTACGTGACCAAGTCGGGCTCGAACTCCAGCAGTTTCCAGACCACGGATGTGACTGTGAGCGAGAGCGTGGAGGTGGTGGACGTGTCGGTGGAAGACCTGCACCGCCAGTTCGTGGCCAATGTGGACCGCGACAACATGCGCGAGTACCTACACGCGTACTCGAGTGTGCCGCACAGCTGTGGCACGCAGCAGGACTACAAGACGGCGGTGTACACGGCCGAGATGTTCGAGTCTTTCGGCATCCACGCCGAGATCAAGGAGTACTACACGTTGCTGTCCACACCTGTGCGTCGTCATCTGGCCATCACGGAGCCAGCCAATGCCGCTCGCGAGCTCAACCTCACTGAGGCTTCCGTCCCGGGTGACGCTTGCACTAGCGACGACAGCGCCCTGCCGCCCTTTGTGGCCTACGCTGCGACTGGCAACGTCACCAACTCCATCGTGTTCGTGAACTTTGGCCGTCCAGAGGACTTTGAGTGGCTCGTGGCCAACAACGTGACGCTGGAGGGCAAGATCGCGCTGGTTCGCTACGGCGGCAACTTCCGTGGTCTCAAGGTCATGGACTCGGAGCAGTACGGCATGGCCGGCGTACTCATCTACTCAGACCCGAAGGAGGATGGTTTCGTGCAGGGTCCTGTGTACCCGGACGGTCCGTGGCGTCCTGAGGACTCCTTCCAGCGCGGTTCTCTCCAGTATCTGTCTCTGGCTGGTGGTGACCCCATGACGCCCGGCTGGCCTTCCGTTCAAGGCGCCCACTACCTGGACTATGAGGATGTGAAAACCATCCCGCACATTCCAGCGCTACCACTTTCGTACGGCCAGGCCAAGTACATCCTGGAGTCTCTGGGCGGTCTGGAAGCGCCTGAAACGTGGCAGGGCGGGCTGTCGCTGCCCAGCGGCTACCGCATTGGTAACGACGAGGCCACGGTGGTGAACCTCGACATTGAGATCGACAACAAGGTGGGACCCATTTGGGACGTTATCGGCACGATTGAAGGCTCCGAGGAGCCCGACAAGCGCGTCATCATGGGCAACCACCGTGACGCGTGGGTGTGCGGCGCCATTGACCCCAACTCGGGCTCGTCCACGATGCTGGAAATCGCCCGCGGCTACGGCGAGATGCTCAAGCAGGGCTGGAAGCCGCGCCGCACCATCGTGCTGGGCTCCTGGGACGGCGAGGAGTACGGACTGCTGGGCAGTACCGAGTACGCTGAAGACAACGCTGAAGTCTTCAAGAAGGAAGCCGTGGCTTACCTGAACGTGGACGCCATGATGGGTCCGCTGGTGTCTGCTACCGCCAGTCCGGCCATCGCTGAATTCCTCTTCCAGACTGCGAAGGACGTGCCGGCCAACAACTTCACCGGCACTGAGACGGCTTCGTCGCTTTACGAGCAGTGGGTGACGCAGGCGGCTGCGCGTCGTGAGCGCCTGGCCATTGTTGGCGCCAGTGACGGCACCCTTGGGCCGGACCACCTCATTGGCTTCATGGGTTCCGGTTCGGACTTTACGGCCTTCTACCAGCACCTGGGCATCATCTCGGCTAACCTGGGTTTTGAACTCTCGGACGCGGCGTATGGAACGTACCACAGCACCATGGACAGCCTCATGTACTCGGAGCTGTATGCCGACCCGTTGTACGCCACGCACGAGGCTACGGCGCAATGGTGGGGTCTGCTGGGCCTGCGTCTCGCGGACGACGAAGTGCTTCCCTTTGATTTCACTACCTACGGCTTCGTGATGGAAGAGGATTTGGCCGGACTCGAGCAGCAGGTGGTGGCGCTGCCGCGTCCCGAGGTGGACTTTACAGCGCTGCATGCGGCCATTGCGCACTTCACCGCCAGTGCCAACACCTTCCACGCCGGACTCAAGGCGTTCACGGCTGGTGAGACTGACAAGACGGAGCTGGTTGAATGGAACGAGAAGCTGGTGATGCTGGAGCGCCACCTCATCTCGGAGGAGGGTCTCCCGCACCGTCCGTGGTACAAGCACGTGATCTTCGGCCCGGGCTTCTACGAGGGCTACAAGGGTGCGGCCTTCCCGGGTATCTCGGACGCCATCGCGTTCAAGGACGACGCGGCCACGATCCAGGCGCACGTGGACGAGGTGGCG
>JAADYK010000575.1:0-17168 GCA_023338225.1 Halophytophthora batemanensis
CGGGGCTTCTTTGGTATCACGAGTAGCTGATAGGCTAGATCCCATAGTACCTGTGGTTGGCCAATCCTGGCCTTGATGTGGGTGAATAACGGAGGGAGACTTTCAAAAAAGTGATGGCATCTCGTGGGATTTCAGTCCAAGAAATCGTCTACCAGCACTGCCGGCGAAGCAAAGTCGAAGGCGGATGCCAGTTCGCGCTCACAGAGCTCACCGAGAGAGATTCAAGCCGAACCGCTAGGTCGTCGGCCTCGAGGTAGACGGCCTCGACTCTGACCTCATGGTCGCTTGGGATTTCGACCGCGGGTACCTCTATGATCTGATGGTTTGTCGGGGCGGACTGCAGGAACTCTGTGGAGTTCAACGCGCGATGCTGTAAAACGAAGGCTCTTGGCGCAGAAGGGCTACAAGTATATTGCGGCGCTGAGCTGGATTGCTATGGGGACCATCACCGCTTGATCCTGGATATCGACGCTTTCTACGTCCGATTCTGCTACTGGCGCTCGGGCCTGCCAATGGACTCTGTCACACCACAAGCCGTAGGAGACGCCCTGTCCCGCGCAGCCTTCAGGGAAGACTTGGAGTACATCGCACCAGCTCCGGTGGTGGCTTGTGACCCCGATCCGGCAGGTCAAAATCAACGAATCTAGCTGGTCTCGTCACTGCAATCTCCGCCTGAGTCATGGAGGCAAGATCTCAGTCGTGCTGCGTCACCTGAACCAATGTCCTCGCGTGCCGTCGAGCCTCCTTCGGGTTGTGCTCACAAAGCCTTCGCGTCAACGCGTCATTCGGTTGTCTGCGCATACAAATGCCCCGTGGTTACGGCCATGTGGTCATTGATGTCGAAGTGCGTGTCCTTCTGGCTCTATCTTCTCGCTTCCTTCTCCCAGCGCACTACAGTCACGGTGTTCAGGGGGCGAGATCGTCGGACAGCTGCAAGAACTGGCCATTCGGGTCGCTGTGCCGGACTGGCAGGCAGTGGAGCGCGCATTCAACGAAGAATGGGCGGCAGTCGACAGATCGGTTGCATTTGCGGTCGGTGTGAGACGGCCGCCATCCCCATGTGATGGTGGCTCACCGACACGGTGGCACTCCACACGAAGCCAGCGTCTACCTGTGTCGATTGCGGCGTGGTGGCGACCCATGTGGGCACCGGAGACGCGTTGGACCACCTGCCAGGCTGTGATGCGTTTGTGGAGTTTTCTGCTGTGTTTGACCCTGGCCGCCAGCCGTCCTTGCTCGCGGAGGCCAGGACGACCAAGAACAAAGAGCACAAGAAAAGAAAGAGGCAACGTCAGCAACTACGGTGCGCAGTAGGCGCTACCGCGCTAAGGTGAGCGTGCGCGGTGCTGTGTTAGAGCTGCAAGTTGCGGTCTAGTGACAGTTCTGTGAGCGGAGGGAATACTTCAAGAGAACGGCAGCGACACACGTGCACGAAACTACGTCGGTGGCCGCTTACAGTGCGCGGGAGTGCGGATGTAACCTGACGAACTGGACGCTCGAACCCGTTCGGCATGCGTTTGCGGGCCGGGGCTGTACAGCTCCGTTTCTCAACGTGGTGTCCACACCGCTGATCTCGGTACGAAGCTGTCGTACAGCCTGGAAGTGTACAGGGTGGACGGCTGGGCTTGTCGTTGCGGTATCATTTAGGTTTACGTTTTTTTTCCGATATGGTCTTCATGAGCGCTTTAAAGGGATCACACTGGCGCAGGTGTCGCTTGGTGTCCTCCGGCTCATGGTGCCCGACTGACTTCTTGCAGTGAGAGCAGAGCGACCACAGATGTTGCTGCGACCCCACCTCGTCGGTGAACCAGTGCCATACTGTGCTCGGAGGGTAGCCACAAGGAGGAGGGACGCTCGTCTTGAGGGGAGCAACGTCCATGACCTTCCACTCTGCGTCATCGACCTTCTCCAGCTCTTCCTAGTTCTCTTGAGCCACCTCGATGCCGTGCCGATCAAGCTCTCGGATCATATACTCGATCATGGCGGCGAAGGAGAGTTTCGGAGGCACTTCGATGCGTAATGCCGTTGGAATGATGCCTGTTAAGCCTTCCTGTTACTCTGGCACTTTCTTCGATGCACCGTTTCCCATGAGCTCTGGAGCCGACGCAATGCAACCAAACACCGCGATGAACCTTCCCAACCCGGACGCATCTACTCCACGTGACTAGCTCCAAGCTGTGCACATACGTGCACCACCATGCCACCACCCTGCAGCAACCCAGACCAGCAGCAGCAGCTTCAGGACCTGACATCTCTGCTGTTTCCCCATCTCCAACTTCAGTTAGTTCATCTGTTTGCATCTATCCACATGCATAAAGGACCATCCACCTGAGCGAATAAAACCCCATGGATGCGTATAAAAAGGCGAAGAAGCATTGGAGGACATTAGAGGACATCAAGCAACAGAGGAGCCTACCTGTCAAGTATCGCCACGAATCAGCACACTGGCACGCATGAGCTAGCAACTGAGATTGAGCGAGAGATCGCAGGACACACAGCTAACCTTGCATGAGATAGTCGCAGCGCACGCCAGAAAACTAGAAGACCGGATCAGACAGAAGACACCATAGAGAGAGCGGAGACCATGAAGGCAGCAGACACAAAACCATCGGCCAACGAGAGTAGCGCACCCAGGAAATCCACGTCGCACTGCATCTTGGCCATCTGTCCCCCCCTCGCAGTAGAAAGTAAGATGCGGTGTCACAGTGATCTTTCGACCCGGAGCTCCATGTAGAGCTGCGGCGTGCCCACTACGTGCGGAAAAAACTACGCAATCGTTGCATGCGAGATCACACACTGGAAATACATCTATGCCATCACCACTCCGCTCGCAGCCTCCAGCTTCACCAGCGAAAAGGCGTATGGCTCGTGCTTCTGGAGAAGATCAACCCACGCCAACAAAATGGGACCAAGCCCCCGGATCTCGCGTCCAGCCCAGTTGAGACCAACAACAGTGGACATCACGCGCACCGCACCATTGCACGTTAGGACGTAGGGCGAGCCTTGGAGCCCGCGCATTGCGGGAAAGAGACTGCACGAATTTCGCGCAGGCACGCGGTCACTGCCACCGACACTCCAAACGAGTTCAGAGGCAGTCTATTCGGCAAGCTGGGGGCGATTAGGAGACTAGGAAACTAGGGCTTGCTCTGCGTGTTTCGACAAAAGCCATTTCCAAGACAAGAAAAGTCTTGGTCTGGACGGCTGGAGAGAGCATTGAGCCCTTGTTGTACGAATGCTCGCCGGTCCAGCGACGCGGCGAAGCTGTATACAATTGAAAGAAAACGATGTCCTGCTGGTGCCGGCCTTCACAACCTCAACCTGGTACTTCAGTGCGGAGCTTTGGACCTCCGACAACAGTGCCCACGTACTTATGGCTGTCCAGGTTCCAAGTCACTAGACTCTGGTCGAAAGGGATTCACCTGCTGTCGACGGACAGTCATCGAAAGTACACGTCTCTCTTTGTGTCTGTCAGCTAGAGTCGAGCAGCAAGACTGATTGCACCAATTACACCTGTTGTCGAGACTCCTGCTTTGAGAGGGATGGATGATATTCTTGCCTACCCGCATGTGCGAGCGCCACTTCTCGACGTGAGGCACGCTGACCTGGATGTGGCGAATCCCCGTCATGTCATGTTAGAGTGTAGCCATGTTGGTGAGCCCACCTCAATACAAGCTCCTCAAGATGGCTACACCCACCTAAACATAGGCGCTCCACAGAAACCGCAGACCGACGCGATCTCCACAGCTGCTGTTCGAGTCTACTTCTCTCACACTAGTTCTCAGCGTAGTGTCCCCCTCTCTCCATCTTCTGTACGCCATGCAGCAGTCTGGGCAGCTGCTGCTGCGCGAGAGCGTGCCCACTGTGGACTTGGGTGAGCCGCGCACACGTCGAACCTGGGCCTGGGTCTGCGCAGCACTCGTGAACCGCGACAAGGGTGACTGTGTCGTGCGCGTGGTGGACAGCGTCTTCGTCGACAAACAGCAGATTTGGGCGTGGTACTACGCCACGACCGACGGCGTTGTGCGTCGCAGACCGCAACGGAAGCTCTCGGCACAGCAAGTCCACGAGACCTTCGTACAGTTGGCCGGTCAGGATGCACACGCTGATGCAGCACTACCTGTGGCCGTGTGCTGGTTTGAGAAGGACTCACCGAGCGCTGTCCCGTTCTTCACGGCCGCCGAGCTCTGGAGTTTCCTGCATTCGCTGGCCACCACCAGCGCCTGTAGCGCCTCGATCAGCGCCTTCGTGCGTCCACGAGGAGATCTAGACCCGACCTGCTACGCCAACCTTGAGCATGAGTTCACGTGCGTCTTGTGCCTCCGATCTATCGTTTTGTGATCGTGTTGCCGTTGATCTGACCTTGCTCGCTTTGCTGCACTTCTGTATGGTGCGTGTCTGGCGAGCAGACTGCAGAAGAGTGGCCGTGTGCAAGGCAAGCTCTTTTGGCTAGCGCTGGGCGGCCAGCGGATCCCCAACAAGGACATCAAGCTCAACACCGCCGTGCATGAGCTCGTGCAGCACTTCGTCGGCTTCCTGGAGCGCAACAAGAAGTGTCGTGTGGCGCGCTGTGTGGCGCTCTTCATCCTGGACGAGTGCGGCCAGCTACGGCTCTGGCGTACATCTGCGTGCGAGACCATCCCGCTAACAGCCGCGTTACCATCGTCCGTGGCAGTAGCAGTGCCGTCCACGACGCTCTCCACAGCCTTCCCCACGTCATACGAGGGTCCTCGAGCCATGGACGAGCGGTTACTGGCCCGTGCACGTGCCCAAGACTCTCGTCAGCCGGACGAGCAGCTCGTGGACGCCATTCTGGCCGCTCCAACTCCACAGCGCGCACAGCCAGCGTCCCGTATGCGAGCGTTGTTGACTGCTGCGTCGTCGCTGGTAGCACCACCACAGCCATCACGTTTGGATCCGCTGGGAGACCTGGAGCGCTCCCGTGGAGCTCAGTTGGAGTTGCAGCGCGGTAATGACTGGGACGACGCGCTGCAGTTCTTACCGTCGTCTTCGTCGCTCTCACGCGGCCGAAGGCGTGCTGTATCAGCAGCGCACCTCGTGTCGAGCCAAAAGCGTGGCTGCTGTGGGGATTTCTGCCGCTTATCGGTCGCGGAGCTCACAGCGCGCCGTATGGAGCACAAAAAGACGTCTTCTCTACGTGAACAAGCCGGCCGGGCTCGCAAAGGCCGACGTCGCAGTAGCATCGTGACGGCCACGGCGGCCGCTAACGCTTTCCTAGAGGCCCGACACACGAACGATCTCATGACTCGAGTCGTTCAGCAGCAACGCAAACCGAAGTCGCCACAGCGCAGGCAACTGGAGGAAGCCCAGACGCAGACCCAGATGCAGTCGCGACCTACGCACACCATCCCGTTCAAGCTCGTGGCACAGACCCGGGCTGAGAAACAGCTCGTGGAGCTCTTCTTGCGGCGCTACCAGAGCGGAGAGGACGGAGAGTACTTGGCCGAGGCCTACTACGGCGACGGTGAGCCACTGGGTGCCGCCTTCCCGGGCTACTACTACCGGGACGTGCAGGTGTGTGCCAACTGCTTCGAGCTCTATCTGCTTGTGGAGAAAGTGCGTATGGAGGCGCTGGAGCAAGTGGCACGTCGAGCTCAACGCGCGCGGAAGAGCACGAGTCCGGAGCGTCGGAGTCCCAGTAAGCGGCCAGTTGTAGCTGTTCATGGCAGGGAGGGCGAAGACGAACTGGATGAGGAACCTGACGGTCGACAGCGCGTCTGGGAGCATGTGTGGGCACACACAATCAATGCAGCGCGCGCCATTACCAAGAGCGACGCCGCGGAGCTTTACAGCTTTGTGAGTCCGCATCCAGCCGTTGCCATGGTGCTCAGTGCACTGGGAGCTTTGCTACTGGACTCGCGGCGCAGCAATGCCAGTATCAACGGCTGTGGCGACTGGGGAGAGCTCAAACGGACGGTCTCACAGGAGAAGCTGGTGGCGCGCGTGCACCGCGTGGAGCTCTCAGCGCTTTCGGTACGTGGTGTGTTGCAGGCAGCAGCACATGCACGTAACCCGCTCTTTACGGCAGCGCAGATCGCTCCCATCAGCTCCTGTGCCGCGCGCTTCTGCGAGTGGATCCGTGCTGTCCTGCAGGCCTTCGCCTGGAGACACCGCGAGCAATTGGGCGACGTGGAGATGCACCGCGCGCTGTGCTTCCTCCGGCCCGAGCTGCTGCCTGTAGGTGTCACACAGACGCAGTTCGAGGCGTCAGGTAATCGTCCAGCAACCACGCAGCCTCGAGACGACACCGCTCCAAGACGCCAAAGCCACCCCAAGCAGGCTGCACGACGTGCGATCCAAGCACAGCAAATGGCTCGCCTTGCAGCTCCCTCCGGACTTGTAGACGGCGTGTCAGGCGGTGGAGAGAACGTCTTCACGTGTCAGGACGGCGTGACGCGTATGCCGTACGCCGTGGCTGGCCAAGCTGTGGGTGAAGGCGTGAAATGCAACCTCGTGGTCTTCCACGATCTCTTTGACACGCTGGAGAGCACACGCGTGCTCTTCCGACCCATCGTGGCGCGCAACGTGGGTGCGCGTGTGCTGCTCTTCAACTTCCCAGGCCAAGCAGGCACTTCCTATGCCGTGGACGATGCCAATAAAGCCCATGGAGCTGACGCAGACGAGCGCGTGGTGTTCAACAACACCTGGCTTGCGCATCGCGTCCACGAACTGCTGGGTTTCTTGCAGCACACGGCGCAGTTCTTGACGATTGGTGCTCCTTTCCACCTTGTGGGCTTCGGGAATGGTGCCAATGTAGCCTCTTGCTACGCGGCACTGCACGGCGAGAGCTACGGAGACGACCTACAGTCTCTGGCGCTCTTTAACGGCTTCGCACGCGTGGACGCCCAGCTGGCCGCCGTACTGCACAGCGCCGTGAATGTCTTCTCCTGTCTCCCACCGGCGCGTCCCGATCTGCCCGTGTCCTTCTTCTCCAAGTTCCTCTTCTCCGAGGCGTATCTGCGTCAGGTGGATCTCAATCTCGCGCTCAGCATCTACACGGCCGTGACCAACGCCATCACGCTGGATGGACGATTGCGACTGTGTCGAGGTGCGCTGCGTCATACCGATCTAAGCGCACAGCTCACAACCGTACGTGTGCCGCTCGTGCTCGTGCAGTCCGTGGAGAACGCGCTCGTGGCTCCCACGAACGTGGATGCCTTCTTGCAAGGTCGTGCCAGCGTACAGCACGTCTGGTCTCACCAGCAGCCACACACGGGCGAGCTACGTGCCAAGACGCGTCTCCAGCTGCGTCGAGCGTTGAATACGCCTCAAAGCGCTTTCGTCTCCTGGCTGCGTGCGGGTCACGAGCTACGTCAAGAGGCCAAGAGCTACGTGGCTGACATTCTGGAGTTACTCGTGAACGCCAAGGCGGAGTCACCACCCGAGCCGGAGCGTCCACTTCCCAGCGACGCGTCCGTCAAGCGGAAGCCCACAGACGCACGTGCTGTTGAACACCAGCAGGTAGTGGCCGTTGAGGCACTAGAGGCGCCGATGGCTGTACTGGAAGAGAAGGAGACAGAGGTGCAGCCAGAGGTCCAGCAAGAGGTGCAGGCCCAGCCAGGAGCGATTGCACCAGCGCCGGCCAAGTCGGCGTACGAGCTGCAGCTGGAGAGATCCGAGCGAGCTTTCCAGGACGCTCTGCGTACTCGTGAAGCGCAGAAGGCTGAGCATGAGGAAAAACGGCGACTCCAGAAGCAGAAGCAGAAGGAGCAGCAGCAGCAGCAGCAGCAGGAGGAGAAGCAGCAGTTGGCAGAGGCATCGTCGATACCTACTGTCGCGCACTCCGTTCTGTCTGTGGACGTGGTGCCACCAGCTTTTCCCGTCCCAGTGCAGCAGCGAGAGACTCACGAGATCGATGCGGATCTATCCACGTCTCAGGAGGCTCCAGACGATGTCGACGCTACTGGTGACACCACGGACGAGGACGTAGAGGCTGTGCGGGCCAAGATGCGAGCAGAGGAAGCTCGACTAGAGCAAGAGGCAGAAGAATTGCGCCAGAAGCAACGTGCTGCCGCCGAGACGCGCATGGCGGCTCTGCGCGACGAGCAGGAGCGTCGACGACGCGAATGGGAGGACGAAGACCGCGCGCGCCTAGCGCAGCTCGAAGCGGAGCTACAGGCACAACAAGCTGAGCGTGTGGCGGCGCTGCAGCAGCGCGAACACACGCAGCTGGTCCAGGACGAAGCTGTGCTTGCGTCGTCTTCGCTGTCCGTACTGGAGATGGACAGCGAGGTCCAGAGCGTCCTCGCTTGTCCTCCTGAAGCTTCACGCTCTGCTGCACTACTGGCGCCGTCGCTGGATGAGATGAAGCAGCAGATCCACCAGCAGCCAGAGCTGCCCAGCGTCTTTGACGAGCTGGAGGCGGCGGAGAAATCTCGGCGCAGACAGCAACAGCGCCAACGAGCGCTGGGAGGTGCCGCAGCCGCCGCCACAACTCGCAGTGCACTGTTGCCTGCCCAATACGACGAGGTGCGAGACTCCTTGCAGCAGGACTTCCGCGAGGACGCACGTGAGCATGAGTCGGGTGTAAGACGCGAGCTGCGACGACGTCGCGACGCGCAGGCCACCGAGCTGCAGAAGTACCTCCGACGCTTCCTGGCCACGCGGCGCGTGGAGCGGCTACGACGGGAGCAGCAGCAGCAGCGCGTCACACACTTCGCTGGTGGCGAGATCGTCCGTGTGGCTCGAGGTCGTCAGGGCCGTCGACGCTTCACACGGCTTCGTGAGGAGAAGGAGGAGGCGGAACGTCGAGAACTAGCCGCCACACGCATCCAGACCGCTTTCCGTGGCTTCTCCTGTCGTGTGGCCTTCCATGCCAAGCTGCGATCCAGCAAAGCGCGAGTCTTGCAGCGCGTGTATCGTGGCCACGAAGGTCGTGTGCGTGCGCGAGCGCTGAGAGAAGAGCAAGCGCGTCGACGCTTCCAGGATCGTCACGCCGCCAAGTTGCAGGCCACCTGGCGCATGTACATGGCCCGTGGACAGTTCTTGAGCATACGTTTGTCGGAGCTGGCGGCGTTGGAGATCCAGCGATTGTACCGCGGCCGACTGGGACGACGGGAAGCCACGAGAAAGAAGCAGTGGCGAGACGCACCTCCAGGCGCCGAGCGTTTGGCACTGGGGCTGCAGCTCATTGAAGGCTCCAAGCAAGCCTTTGAGCGCCAGCAAAGCGAGCTAGACGCGCTGCATCGAGCTCAGGAGGTGGCCGAGAGTCAGGTGAGCGCGGTGCATGGCGAGCTGCGTGAGGCCGAGAAGGAGCTGGCTGTGCTGGAGCGGGAGCTGCAGGAGATCGACCAGTTGGACGCCGACGTGCGCGAGCTTACGCATGAGGCGGAGCGGCTGCATGCAGGCGGCGTCGAGGGATTGCTACGCAGCCAGCGATCTCAGCAGCAGGCTTTGGGCAGCGGCGTGCCGGAGGCGTCAGCGCCAGGTTCAGGGTCAGCGAAGTACGAGGTGGGGGCGGAGGACGCGCTGGAGTCGAAAGCAGCACTCAAGCAGCGGCAGGCAGACTCGTACGCCGTGGAGATGGCGCTGAGCATCAAGCGCAGCGAGCGCGAGAAGAAGAAGCGCGACTTGGAAGCCGAGTTCGCCGGCGCCTTCGCCGAGGTGCAGCGCAAGCGAGATGCGCTGGCGGTGCTGGAGCAGGAGCTGGCGGCCATGGAGCAGACACGCATGCGCAAAGACCGCGAGTTCGCGCGGCTGCAGCGACACCTCATAGAGCTGCTGGAGGAGCAGAAGCTGGAGCTCGAGAGACTACGTGAGAAAGGCGTGGAACTCGAGACGGCTACGGCCACGTCGGCAGCAGCGGCAGCGGCCACGGCGGCCAAAGCACGCGAGCATGAAGCGCGTTCGCAGGCCATGTTTGAGTCCACCGAGGAGCTCATGAAGTTCCAGTTCATGAGCATGTCGCTCTCGTACTTCAGCTCGCTCAACATGCTCAAGAACCTGCGCGACATCAACGCCGACACCACCGCGGCAGCCATCACCTCCACGGCCGAGACGGCGGCCACGGCTGCCGCTGCGGCGGCGGCGGCCAACATCGCGCCGGTCGCCAGGAAACTGGACGGGAAGCTTGTGGGCGACATGCTGGGCACAGCGACGCAGCGCAAGCAGGAGCTGGCGAGGAGACAGCGCGAAGAGGCCGAGGCGCTCTCGCCGGCGCGACAACAGCCACTGCCCGAGGAACTGCGACTCTGGAGCGTGGATGATGTGGGTCGCTGGCTCGAGAGCTTGTCGCTGCCGCAGTACAAGGCCGCCTTCCGCGAGGGTGCCGTGGACGGCGACTTCCTCGTGGAATTGCGTGCCGAGGATATGGCCGACGTGCTGGGCGTCTCACATAAGCTGCACGTGCGCAAGTTGTTGGCAGCACGCAACAAGCTGCTGCCGTTGACGGCGGCCGAGCGCGCGCAGCTGGATGCCGTGAACCACGAGGCTAGCGCGGCGAGGAACCGTGGGCAGGAGGACCCGGCAGCGGGTGAGGCGAACTTGGAGCTGGACGTCGTATTCTCACAGGCACGCAATGGCCGCATGAAGCGTCTCGTGGAGAGTCTGGACGCCGGCTTCCCAGTGGACAGCGAGGACGACAAGGGCAACACGCTGCTGCTGCTGGCTTGTCAGAACGTGAACCAACGCATGGTGGAGCTGCTAGTAGCTCGGCGTGCCAACGTCAATCACCGCAACGCACAAGGCAACACACCTTTGCATTTCGCCATGGCCTACGACGGCGAAGGCACGCTGGGCGAGTATCTTATTGCTCACGGCGCCGACGACACCATTGAGAACACCAGCGGCCTCACACCCTACGACGGCCTCACAGCCGAATAAGCACACCACAAAGGCAGCAGAGCAAGCCGCAACGCAGAGAAGGACGCACGCACATACCCGATACCGGCGTTGCAACACTCGCAAGCGAGCTTGGGAGCTGTATTTGGCGAACTTGCCTCATTCCAGCTTCTGGGTGCTTGCGGCTCGAAGCTGATGGTTAACCGTTAGATTAGATAATACATGATACGTACCCGTCTCCTCCACCACGACGCTCGCCACGCTCAGCTCTGCTTGAACGACGCAGCGCGACATAGAGGGCTTGACGGAGAACGGGCCTGCTTTGCTTGCACTCGTCGTAATCTTAGGCGTCCACCCGCTTCTCGGCCTCGTGCGAAGCCTTCTCCTGCGCAGCCACGAGGCGGTTCACGGCGTTGATGTAAGCCGTGGCCGAGGCTACCAGGATGTCCGTGTTGGCACCGTGGCCCACGAACTGGCGCTGGCGCGTCACGCCTGTCTGCGCATTCACGAGCTTCTTGTTCTCCTCGTGGTGCTCGCTTTCCTCCTGCACCCGCACCGTCACCTCACCCAGCGCGTACGTGCCGTCTGTGATGCTGTTGACGGAAAAGTCGTTCAGCTTGATGTTCTCGATGCCCGTGGCGCGCTTGATGGCCAGGTACACGGCGTCGATGGGGCCCGTGCCCATGGCGGCCTCGCTCACCTCCTGCCCGTCCTTGTGCGCCAGCGTGACCGTGGCCGTGGGCTTCACGAGGTTGCCCGCGGTCACGTGCACCGACTGCAGCGTCCAGAAGATCTCGGGCTTGAACAGCTCGTCTGACACGATGGCCTCCATGTCGGCGTCCGTGACCGTCTTCTTCTCGTCAGCCAGGACTTTGAACTTCTCCACGTAGTAGTCCAGCTCCTGCGGCGTCAGGTCCTTGTAGCCCAGCTGCTCGAGACGCTTGCCGTACGCGTGGCGGCCCGAGTGCTTGCCCAGCACCATCTTGTTCTCGCTGAGACCCACCGACTCGGGCAGCATGATCTCATACGTGGCCTGGTGCTTCAGCACGCCGTCCTGGTGGATGCCCGACTCGTGTGCGAAGGCGTTGGCGCCCACGATGGCCTTGTTAGGCTGGATAGACATGCCCGTGTAGTGACTGGCCATGCGGCTGCAGCGCGTGATGTGCGTCGAGTCCACCGTCGTGTACACCGGGTAGTGCTGCGGGCGTGTCTTGAGCGTCATCACCAGCTCCTCCAGCGCCGTGTTGCCGGCGCGCTCGCCAATGCCGTTGAGCGTCACCTCCACCTGACGCGCGCCGCCCTGCACAGCCGCCAGCGTGTTGGCCGTCGCCAGACCCAGGTCGTTGTGGCAGTGCGTGGAGAAGATGGCCTTCTCGCTGCCCTCTGTGTTCGCGATGAGGTAACGGAAAAGCGAGCCGTACTCCTCCGGCACCGTGTAGCCCACTGTGTCGGGGATGTTGAGCGTCGTGGCGCCGGCCTTGATGACCTCGGCCAGGATCTCGCACAGGAAGTCCGGGTCGCTGCGGCCAGCGTCCTCCGGAGAAAACTCAACGTCCGGGCAGAGGCTCGAGGCGAAGGTGACGGCTTCCACGGCGCGGCGGATGCACTCGTCGCGCGAGATCTTGAGCTTGTACTTGAGGTGGATATCACTCGTGGCCAGGAAGGTGTGGATACGGTGGCTGGGCGCGTGCTTGACGGCGTCGTAGCAGCGCTGGATGTCCTTCTCCATGGAGCGCGCCAGACCACAGATGGTCATGGGCTTGCCCGTGAGGCGGCCCTCGGTGAGCGGACCAATCTCCTTGGCGATGGCCGACACGGCGTCAAAGTCGCCGGGCGACGAGATGGGGAAGCCCGCCTCGCACACGTCCGCACCCAGCGCCGAGATGGCGCGCGCGATGTCCAGCTTCTCCCTGAAGTTGAGCGTGGCGCCGGGCGACTGCTCGCCGTCGCGCAGCGTCGTGTCGAACACCACCAGGTGTTCCTTGTCGGCCTCGGCCACGGCGCTAGAGAAGGCGCGGCGGCTCGGGCCCGCGCGTGCGGCGGCGGCCGAACGCTTGGCCAGCGTCTGCAGCATGCTCATCGAGGTACAGGCGGCGGCGGAAGCGGGGAAGGCGGCGGCGGAAAGGATCCTCTGGACGACGCGCGTTGCAGAATGCGGAATGGAGATGCCGAGAGCGGGGGAGGATCGCGTCTCGTGCGTGGTAGGCCACGCGGTTGCAGTTGGGGCGTTTGGGCAAACACGCTGGGCGATCCGGACCACCAATACGAGGGGGAGATTGAGAAAGCGGATCGGCATACGAGCCTCCCAGTGCGGATAATTCGCCGCTTGGCGAGCGAGGAGGGGCGCTTTTTGTGCGCGAGGAGGCGCTTTTGCGCTGATGCACCTCATATACTGTTGGTGCGGTGCGATAGCGCGACGATCTGTGTAGGAAGGCGAGCGGATCAACGGGGATGGAGGAAAAGTCTCTTGGCCGGCAGCTGTTGGTTGGCCAGTTGACGAGGCAGAACCTGTAAGTTATGCTACAAACGCGCGGCATATGTTTTCGCAGGACCCTTGCGTCCGGAGAGGGGCGTGAAACACACAAGCTATGGCGGCCTATTACTGCCCGCGCACGCGACAAATCGCCACATGGAGGTTCAAGTGACGCCAGCAGCTCCGTCGACCAGGAGAAGATGCGCGCGGCCACCGAACTGCAGACGACCATGGCCAGGCCTGCAGGCCAGCGCTTGCAGTGCTTGCAGTGCTTGACCTCCCCTGCTTCTGGCGGGTCCGCTGATTGCGGGCGCATTCTGGTGGCGAGCTGCTCAAGTTGAACCGCCCAGCTTCAAGTACGGCTCCAGCGTGACACGCATGGTCCTGTCGGTGGCTGCCAGTCAGAGGCGGAGCTCGCCGCTGGCAGCAGAGCTACATGCACGCGCTCCGTTGTGGCTGACAGTCAACGCTCGGTGCCGGCCCAGGAACTCGCGCGCGGCCGAGAGGCGGTGCTCCAGGTCCCCGCAAACATTCGAAGCAAGTCGGAGCCGGCCAAGGGCTCAGTTCACCTCCGTATCAGATGCATCTGAACCAGATGACTCGATGTTTCTCTGTGCTGCAGTCCAGAGCTGTGGGCAGGCGCACATCAGGTCCGAGCCCGAGCTTCTGGCGTTCTACATGCACAGCGCGAGCAGCACTGATAGGGAGTTCTGCTTCGAGCGCTTCGCGCCACAGCGTGCTGGCCACCCGGCGGGGCTTCCAGCCCATTCAACAGAATCAATCCACTCTCAGTCAATTTGCGAATGCCAAGAGCCGCCGCACCTTTTGGACAGACTGGTTTGACGACATTTGTGTCCAAAAGACCACCTCTGCCAGCTGATTAGCGCAAGTCTTGTCACATCGCAGTACAAATCGGGCGAAGTGCATGTCCAAAAGGTGCCAATCCACTGAGAAAGACGTGGCGCGCCTCTTTTCGCGGTGTCGCGTTTGGTGTCACAAAGTCGGCAGCAGCATGGAGCTTCACGCTCAGCACGAGAAAGACCTCAGCACGATGGCATCACGCCCGCCGCCGCCCGGTCGACGTGGTCACGGCGTGCGCGCCGCCTCCGTCCTCCGCAAGTTCCCGCTGGCAGCGTCAACCACCGAGAACAAGTCAACGACTGCGCCCCAGCGCGGCGCGGACAAGCCGGTGTCGTCCGGGTTCGCGTCGGCGCGCGCCATCTTCGAGGCGAAACAGAAGCAGACACAGACGTTGCCTTCTTCTTCTGCGCCTCCCGTCGGCACGCGTTTCCAGCCGCCTAGCTCTGTGGTTTCTGTCGTTGCCCCCGCCAAGGAGCAACGAGCGTCCACGTTTGATTTCTCCAGCTCCACATGCAGCACGGTGGACTCCGAGGGTGACCGCGAGCTCAAGGACAGTGTGGACACGCCCGCAGACAAGCAAGAGGAAGCGGTCAGTGTGCCTTCTTGGCAGCGTCCGTGGGTAAGCGAGAAGAATGAGCAGCAGACATCGCCACCCCATGTTTCCACCGTGAAACAGACGATCGCCGCGCTGGAGGGAGACGCCGAGAAGACGCCTCGACCTGTCCAGCGCTCCTGGCCGCCCCATAATCCAACTGTGGTCGCTGCAGAGTCTCCAGTTGTCATTTCAGCGCCTCCAGCCGCTCCGACCGCGGTGGAGACTCCTCTGCAGCCGCAAGGAGCGAGTGACACCCCGAAGGACGAGGAGTTCCACCCGTTCCGCCTGCTTTTGCCCGTGGAGAAGGTTCCTGTGTTGCCGTACAGCGTCGCCTGCGTATACGACGAAGCGGCGGCGGAGATGCAGAAGAACATCAAGAAGGTGGTGCGCAAGCTGCTCCACAAGAACAAGGCGCGACAGGAGGAGTTCAAGGTGAACGCGCGGCTCTTTGGCAACGACTTCATGGACGCGAGTGACTACCTGTCCACGCTGATTCAAGACTTTGGCGCTGTGCGGGCGCTGCAGTTGGTACCTTGTCTGCTGAGCATCCAGCCAGATGCCATGAAGCGCAGCAACTTACTGCTCGCTGCAAAGAACTATCGCCTGCGGAACCTCGAGGCCTTGGAGAAGGAGTGCCAAACCTTGCAGTCTGTGGCTGCCACTCCTGCCAAGACCCCCGTACAGGCAGTAGAGACATCAGTTGTGGTGGAGACGTCTGCTCCAGTGGAAAGGCCGGTGGTTCACGAGGTCTCTGTCAAGAACGAGTCTGGGGTGTCGACAGCAGTGAGCTCTGCGACTCCAGGCGATGCAGTTCCCATCGCGATCGCTGTCGAAGCTCCAGCTCCAGCTCCAACTCCGATTGGCGCCAATGCTTCTGCTCGTGCCCCGAAGCCCGTCCAAATCGCTGCCAATGTCGCTGTCGCTGTCGCTCCCGCGGTCGCTCTGGAAGCCCAAGCCACGCCTGTGCTGGCTCAAAGCTTCACTGGGGCTTCAGTGAGCGTCCCTGAGCCTGTCCAGGCTTCCGCTGTGCTGGAGACCCCAACAATCGCGAAGAAAGTGGTGGTGGAACCAGCAGATCTACTGCAGCTTTCTCCTTCTCCTGCAGATAGCATGGCGCCAGCGCAGCCCAACTCGTCGGTGACGAAGGAAGCAGTTTTGGAGCCAGCAGCAGCTTCCCTGAAGGCAGTGAACTGTCCAAAAGAGCCTGTCCCCGAACCGTTGGTCTCCCAATCGAGTCAAATGAGTCCGTCGAAGACATCCAGCACCTCTTCGACCGTTAAGGCCCGCACATCGTCGACTGCAAGCGACGAAGAGGACGAGTTTCAGGCGGAAACGCTGTTCGGAGAGCCCATCAAGCCTGCTGTCTGTGAGCAGCAGCGCACAGCGAGCGCCACGACAGCGTCAGCCTCCGTGTCGTCCAGCGACAGCTTCGA
Organism: Halophytophthora batemanensis; assembly: GCA_023338225.1. Classification (NCBI taxonomy): domain Eukaryota; phylum Oomycota; class Peronosporomycetes; order Peronosporales; family Peronosporaceae; genus Halophytophthora; species Halophytophthora batemanensis. The sequence goes on from JAADYK010000575.1 coordinate 16,160, forward strand.
CGACGCCGAGAGTCTCTTTGGTGAGCGGCTGTCCGTTGCGTCACGCCCTAGTACCACCAGTAAGACGAAGACCGTGACGTGGGGAGAACCACAGCGCGCCGAGACGCCTTCGCCTTCGGAGTCGGTGCAGAAGCCAGCACCAGCGCCCATGATCTTCGGCGCCGCCACTTTTGGTGCGTATCCGAGCGACTCCGACTCGGACGACTCGGACTTTTCTGATTGAGCCCGTGGTCGATGGAGAGCTACGCGACGCAGTTGTGTGAGTCCTGCAGCGTGGTCCCACCGGTGGAGTTGCCTTTAAATTTTGAGCCTGCATGGCTGTCAGACCCACCAGAGTAATGCATCAAAGTGCCAGTGTGTCCTCTTTCGTTTACGCCTCGATATATCCCTAAGTCACCTTGAGATACCAGGTGCTGTTCTGACCCTAGAAGACATGCCGTTTTCTGGTTCGGGTCGATGTGTACGCGAGCAAGCTCACGCACAACGAACAACCGCCGAGTAGACGTCTCCGGTCACTCGGACTCCAGGTTCCCGAGTGAGCAGGTGCTCGTCCTTCAGGTAGATATTGCGCGCGAGGTCTTACTGGAGATGCGCTTCTGCTTCGACGGCATGTCTAGAGTCTTGAACGACAGGAGGAGGGCCTCCTTGTAGTTCGCTGAGAGTCAGCTTGACACCTTGTGGTGTATATCTGCGACCAAGGCCCCCACACGACGGAAACTACCCTTCAAGCGCTTGCCCCTGCGATAACGCTTGCGTTTTGACGGTTCCTTCGCCCGGCGGGAGAACAACCGGTCGATTGTGAGGCATCGGCGGAAGATGCACTCCTTCTTGTCATCCACGCCTAGCGTCGGTCCATCGGAGTCGTACATCGTGATGAAGCTCCGAACTCCTGGGTCAATCGCGCACGCTCGGGTACCGGAAGTCTGCGCAAACGTCTTGACGCAAGGGACGCAGAGGTAAAAGCGCTCGTCGCAAGTGCACTGGAGACGGACGGACGAACTGGAGTTCC
>JAADYK010000576.1:0-17166 GCA_023338225.1 Halophytophthora batemanensis
TCTCTCTCTCTCTCTCTCTCTCTCTCTCTCTCTCTCTCTCTCTTATCGTCATGGGGAGTGCAGGAATGCCAAACTGACTTGCTTTGCCTTCTCATACTCTTTACGGCAGCTGAAACACAAGACATCGACCAGGAAGAATCGCAGATGCGCGCGGAGTTGGTGCGCTTGGCAGCTAGCTTGGCCAGCACGCAGCAGAACGTCGCGCAGCTCCAACTGCAGCGCGAGGACGAGGACGCCGGCAAGCGCGACGCGGACGCCAAGCTGAGCCAGCTGTCCAGCTTCCTGCAGCATACACTGGTTGATACCCGCCCGGCGTCGCCTGTAGCGCTCACCGACGATGCCCATGCGGCGCCTCCTCCATCTTCTCCCTCTTCTGACGCAAACGCCTGAGCTTGTTTCCTGAAGTAACGGGGCAACTTCAACTGGCCATCACAATAAATCAGACAGCGTAACTTCCGAGTGGTACTTCATAAAACTACTTCAGAACAGATCTTTCCCTCCGCTTCAGTTGAACTGCATTGTCGCCTCGATATCCAAGGCGCAAGCTTCTTCGCCCGACACCTGCAACGAAGCAACCTGCGTGCGCCTCCTGCGTGCGCTGCCTGTGTGCGCTGCCTGCGTGCACTTCCTGCGTGCCTATTGTTCGTGTGTCTGCATCTACTGTCTGCGCCTGCATCTGCTGCGTGTGAGCGAGCCGCTGGTGTGTCATGGACAAGTACCGACGCGTGGAGAAGCCCCGCAACGCTGAGAGCGCGGAGCACGTGGAGGCCAACGAGATCCGCATCACACAGCAGGGCAAAGTGCGCAACTACATCTCGTACGCTAATGGACTCTTTGCGGTATGTGTACGCGTGGGTGTCGTTGCACTTACGGTTTGCACCACACGCTGCCACCGACTTGTACCTGCAAGAACCGTGGACTTACGTAGCCATCGCGCGGGTGCTGGTGTTGATGTTGCAGGACAAGAGCGAGCGCCGCGTGGTGTTGAAAGCCATGGGCAACGCGATCAGCAAGGCTGTAACCGTGGCCGAGATCCTCAAGCACCGCATCGCCCACCTTCACCAAGTGACGCAGATCTCGTCCATCGAGACTGTTGACGTGTACGAGCCGCTGGAAGAAGGACTGGACCGCATCGAGACCAAGCGCCACATCCCTGGCATCTCCATTCAGCTCTCTCTGGACGAGCTGGACCGCGACGACCCGGGGTATCAGAGTCCTATCCCAGTGAGCCAAGTGTCAGTGTCGTCCTATTCCTACCACGACGATCGCGAGTTCCGGAAGTCGCGCAGCCACGGCAAGCGCTCTGGTCGACCTAGCAGTCGTGGCGATAGCGGCGTGACAACCAGTGCAACCGCTGCTACTGCTGTCCCTGAAGTAACAGACGTTGCTGTACAGGAGGGAAGTGAGCACCAGGCGGCGGGAGACGAAGACACCCAAACTTCTCCTGCGCGAAGCGGGAAACGCGGCCGAGGACGAGCGCGCGGACGTGGCGGTCGGAAATCCCGCGTTCACGAGGGCTCTGCGGGCGGTGACGGCACTCCTAGAGCCGAGACAGGCGCGGGTGGTGTGGCACAGCAATCAGAGGACGGCGATGTGTCGGGCAGTATGCAGTATGCCGCTGGTCCGAGCCAGAAGTCGGCAACGAAGGAGAACAGCGCTGCTGTCAAGAGCGAAGAAGGCAAGGTCGACGGTAACGGTACTGGGATTGAAGTAGTCCAGCAGCAGAGCCACCGTGGGAATCGAGGTAGCAAGGGACGACATCCCGGTCGTGGCCGTGGACGGGCTCGCAGTCGCGGACATGGAGGTCGAGGCCGCGACGGCAGCGCAAATGGGGAGCACGGATCGCCTTCTGCTGCTGGCGCGTCTCTGCCTGAACCTGTCGTGGAGTAAGTCGTCGTTGTTCCTACTCAAGAGAAACTTCTTTGGTTTGCCTGTTGGGAATTGTGGGCTGCACTGCGATGAAGGGAATGACATGCCATGCAGCAGGTAGAGATGAAGACTCCAGAGCAAGAGCAAGAGCGAAGACGGTGAAGACCCCAGACAGCAACAAGGAACGTAAGCGCTGCATGGACGCGTTGCAATGGAGGTGCGCCGAGTGTGTAAAGCGAAACATGCATGTATTTGGAGGTAACGCAAGGCACGAGGGGGACCAGGCCCACTAACCCAATTGGACCCAGAGGCTAATACTAATGCTGCGCCAGGCCAGAAGCCCAGCCCCTGCCCGACGCAGAACGACGCACGAGGCCTGCACAATACGCCGACTCCAGCAGCACCGCCGGCCGTGGCCCCACCATCGATGGTACGTGTGCGTACACCCAACGCGTGACGAGCTGTTCCTTCATCGTGTCTACCGAGTGGCAACTTGGCCAAAGGGAAGCCCGGCACAAAACGGCTTCCCAGCAGCCAGCATTACTCGCTCAAACACGACTCAAGACAGCCGGCTTCCTGCTACGGACGGCACCATGCAATCCTCGCTGCAGCACCCGTCTACGAGCGCTGCTGCCGGCCGCCACGGCCACCGCCACTGCCTCCGCCACGACGAGGACGGAAACCACCACGGCCGCCCTGGCTGTCTCCACGGTAGCCGCTGCGACCGCCACGACCGCCACTGAAGCCACCGCGGGCACCGCTGCTACGGACACCAGCGCCACCACGACGGTTGCCCCAGTCGTCCTTGCCGTTGCCCGAGCGCAGGTCCATCATGCGCTCGTTGTTGTCCACGATCTGCGAGAGCTTGTCCGAGTACTGCAGCGCTAGCGATTGCAGCCGCGAGCGCTCCGTCTTGTGCAGCACAATGGCCTCCGAAGACTGGTCCCAGGCGCCCTGGAGCTCCTCGCTGATCATCATCTTCGAGACTACACTGTACACTGTCTTGTCGTCCAGCTCGAACATCTCTGTGAGCCGCACCAGACTCACAGAGTCGTACTCGGCGCCGAACGCCAGCAGGTACGTACGCAACGCCTCCACCTGGATCTTGTGCTGCACCATGGCCTTCACGCGCGTGCTGGCGTCCGGTCCCGGGAACAGGTTCCAGACGGGCAGACTCACCAGCAGTTCAGCACTCTGGCGCCACGAGCCCTGCGCCAGCAGCTTGGCCGCCGCCACCACGTGGTCGCGCGGATTCTCCGGCGGACCCTCGAACACCAGACGCTCGTGGAACTCCAGCAGCTTGCGGAAGGCCTTGGACACCATGCGCTTGCGGTCCGAGAGCCGCGAGTTGACCATGTTGGGCACCTCCAGCAGCATGGCGCTCACTAGGTGGCACGACTCGAGCAGGTCCAGGTTGATGTGCATGTGGTACGGCACCTGGCGACGACGCTCCAGACGCTCCTGCTCCAGGTCGCGCTCGCCGTAGCGGAAGGACTGCAGACCCTGCGCCAGCAGCTCCTTGGTGCGTGAACCCGTGCAGATCTCCGAGAGACACGCGTGCGCCTCCCAAATAAGGCCGGCGCGGAAAGCGCAGAGACCCAGCTGTGCCATCATGCGGTTGAACAGGATCTGCGTCGGGATGTCGGCGTCCGTGATGTTGTCCTGAATGTGGGACATCAGCAGCATGTCGCGCGCCTCGTGGAAGCGGTCGTGCAGCGCGTGGTGGAAGATGCGGCACAGCATGGCGCGCGTCTTGGAGCGGATGTCGCCGTGCTGGAACACGAAGCGGCACACCTCGCGGAGCTCCTTCTCCGCGTCCACAGGCGCTACTTCCACGCTGGGGTGGCCCAGCGCCGCACCCGGGTGCATCGTCGTCACGTCGATTTCCTTGACCGCCACGGCGTTCGAGCTCGTGCACGCCGGATGCAGCAGCACCGGGTCGCCGAACTTCTCGCGCTTCGCCTGCGCTTCGTGCAGCGCCGTGGCCACCGACTCGTGCTTGTAGTAGATGAGCTCAGCACGGATGAGCGCCACGGACGCCGCGCTCGCGAACTCCTTCTTCTGCACGTAGAAGGCCTGCACACGCTCCGCCAGCTCGATGAGTAGGTACTCGTCAAAGAGCCGAGCCACGTACTCGCTCGAGTGCGGGTCCGTCTGCTGGAGCGCCTTGATGTACTCCTCCGAGAGGCGCTCCACAAAGACTGCCAGGTCGCCCGACACCTTGATGGTGCCCTTGGCACCAGCCTTGGGCAGCGTGTCGACAAAGTTCAGGTCCTCTTCCTCATCCTCCGCGGCAGCCTGAGCCGCCTGCGCCGCAGTGACGCGTTCACGTCCAGCACGCACAATGTCTGCCTGGTCCTCGGACGTCAGCGGCGCCAGCGAGAAGCCCGGGTTCTTCTCCAGCACCGTCAGGATGTCATTCATGCCCACTTGCGCCTTCTTCCAGTGACCCGCCGACATGACGCTGTCGATCTTGTTGGACGAGTGGAAGAGCGACGTACCCACGAGGTACATTGTGGCCACGAGCTGACGCGCAGGTCCAAGGCGACGACCGTAGTTGGCCAGCTTACGCAGCGTGTCCATCTGCTCGCTCAACTCCATGCCCTTCTTGCCGCGCATGGCCACCACCTCCTTCACACGGCGGTCGAACTGGCTGGGCGTGAGCTTCAGCTCCGTCTCCACGGCCTTCTTGGCCTGCTCGTCCACCGAGACACGACGCGGCTTCTTGGGATCCTTGGGGCCACCACGCGTCTTCACCGTCTTCTTGGTCACCGTCGTCGTGGTCTTGAGCCAGCGTGCACGGCCCTTGGGCATGGCCTCGTCGTCCTCGCTCGAAGAAGAAGAAGAGTCCGACTGGCTCGGCCACGAGTCATCGTCATCGCTCGAGCCATCTTCGTCCGATCCAGATCCGGACTCCGACTCGGACTCCGACTCCTCCGACTCGGACGCGGCGCTGCTGCTGCTGGATGCAGAGGACGACTCGGACTCGGATTCCGACTCCGAGGAAGACTCGGACGAGGAGGAAGACTCCTCCTCGCTCGACTCCACCGGGTTCGCACGGAAATCGTCCACGGGCTTGCGAATGGGCTCCAGGTGCTTCTTGAGCTTGCCCTTCATGCGGATGAGTGCCTTGGAGTTCTCCTTGTTCATCTTCTTCTGCTCGGCCTTGTTCTTGACCTTTTCGCCCAGGAAGTCCTCCAGCGCCACCATGGTGCGCAGGTAGAACGTGGGCAGCGACGGCTGTGCCGCCAGCACGTTCTTGGCCTTGTCCAGCAGCTTGGTGAGCGCATCGAACTCCGACAGGATGGAGGCCCAGTCGTTGATCTTCATGTGGTTCTTGATGGCCACGCACGACGTCTCGATGTTGTCCAGGGCCTTGTCCTTCGCGCTCTTCACCACGCGCACCTCCTCCTCACTGTCCGAGTCCGACATGACAGCCCAGCGCGAGGCCGCGCGCTGCTGCTGCTCCTGCGACGTCTCGACGTCCGAGACGTCCGACACATCGCTCTCCTCGTCGGAGGAAGAACCTCCTGCCCAGAACCGACTCGCCATGCTACTCTGTGCTGTGCTGCTCCGGTGCTGCGTGCGCTGCTGGCGTCGACAGAGAACGGCTCGCGCGAGCTTCCCTGCCTTTGGCTCTTGTGGTGTGCCAGGTCAAATTCTTCGCGGCTCGGCTCCCGGTTCCAAGCGCTCGTGGCCACTCAAGGCACCAATCGGACCAGTTTTGTGTAGACCACATCGGGACCACATTCATCCAACCTTCCGACAACCTCGATGGGCAATGTGCGGGACTGCGGGACGCCGAGTTTCGGGACAGGATGGATGCATATGGATACATCGATTTTCAGAGCACGCTCAACCACCAGCACCTCTCCGCGGACACCCCCAAGCCGCGTACTCAAGCGCACGCATCCGTGCAAGCAGTGTGCGACGGTCTCCCATCGAGAGAAGAGCTCGGGAAATGAACGAGGGAGTGTGCCACGTGCTCTGTAATGCACGACTTGCCTTGGGTCTGAGGCAAGCTAGAGGTGCAGTAGGTCGGCGTTCGGAGCAGTGCTAGGACGTGGAGGACGTGGTTGCGATCATCCACGCCCGTAGCTGTCGTGCCGTCTTGCCAGGCTTTCGGCTGGGCAGTAGCTGGTGTTTGGCATGTATCTTGTGTTTGAGCCTTACGTCTGCCACTGTTCAATGCATGTAGCTCCTACGTGCTATACCTCGGGTGAGAAGGGGCCCGTGTGCTGCGGCGCGTTGCCCGGCGACCGCAGGAAGGTGACACCCGGCGTGGGCGTGTCCATGAGCGACGAGTACGTCTTGCGTCCACCGGTCTTGCCACCGCCGTTCTCCACACTACCAGCGTCTCCAGCGAGCTCTCCACGTCGCCGCTGCTCGCGGTCGTGCTCGAACTTGCGCAGATACGACGTGAACGGGAAAAGCGCCAGACAACACGCCAGCGAAGTGACATTAAGAGCCGTGAGATCGCCCGCAAAGACCGAGTTGGTGATGTACACGGCCGGATACTCCGCGAGACTCACGACTGACGCGATCGTGAAGATGATCCCGATGAGCGAGCCGAGGTTCTTGAGGCCGAAGGTCTTGGCCGTGAAGGCCGACATGATGGCGTACAGGAAGGCTCGGAAGGCTGTGAAGACGAAGAAGGTCAGACACTGCACCGGTAGACTAGGCACAAGCACCAGTAGATTGTAGAGCACTCCCAACCCGTTGGTGAAGAGCAATGCCTTAGCCAGCCCGCGCGTTTCCACGAGGTAATCGATGGACGGCACGAAGAGGAAGCCCATCGGCAGCACAAAGCTGAACACCTTGGTGTACAGGAAGCCGTGCGCAGCGTCGCCGTAATTCTCCAGCAACTTGTTGGTCGTCCCGATGTAGACCGTGGCGCGTAGCACCTGCAAGGCCGCGAAGATGACGATGTAGGCGAACTCAAAGGACCGCATCTGCTTCGAGATGGCCACGTCCACGAGTCGGAACACCGCGGTGTCCGCCTGCTTGGCTTGGTACGGGCTCTTGGTACCAGCTTCTTGGGCATGCGTGGTCATGGTCTGGTACGTGTCGCTGCCATTGCCGTTGCTTTCTCCGAGCAGCGGGTCGCGCTGGTCGCTGGCCGACGTGATAGCTGGCGATCTCCGGTCCTTGATCACGACGCCCGGCTTAGGCTTCGAGCGAAGACTCTTCTCGTTGAGTCCCCAGAGGAAGAAAAGCGACACGTAGATGGCGACAGCGAGTGCTGCCAACCCCAGGAAGAGTTGCTGGCGTGAAGCGCCAAAGGTGTCGCGCATGGCGTAGAGCACGAGGAAGACGACGCTGCTGCCGTCGAAGAGACAACTGATGGCCGCCAGGATGGCGGTCTGGTAGCGCATGATGAGGAAGCTCGCGGGGAAGGACGAGAGCATGGTCACGCAGCCGCCGAAGGCGATAAGCATGTAGGCCGGCACGAATACGTCGAAGCGCTGCGAGTCTGCCAGTGCCAGAAGCACCAGTCCGGACACTTCCAGCACAGCCGCTAGCGCTGTAGCCACACGGGGGCCTGCGCGGTCCAGGAAGACACCCACGGGCAGCGCGCCGGCGTTCGCGGCCACGGACGCCACGGCGAAGATGAGGTTGAGCGCGTTCTCCTGCGCCAGGCACGACTTGGACTCGTCGTGGCAGAGCTCGCTGTACTGGCCCTCCTCCTCCAGCATGAGCAGCAGCGGCGCCCAGCCGAAGACCAGTCCCGTGAGGAAGAGATCCGATACGAAGACCACGAGCACGAGCGCGAGACGCTTGGGCGCGATGGGCCGCGCGCGTGCAGCCGATGCCGATGCCGACGCCGACGCCGACGTCATGCTTGATGGAAGGCACTGGAGGCAGCGAAAGGGGAAGTAGGTGGCCTGCAAGCACTGCCTGGAGTGGAGTGCTGGGATCGACTTGCACAAGCTTCTCGGTGCCACGCTAGATTCGCATTCACCCGGAGTTCGCATTCAAGTCGCCCGCCTCGGCTGTTCCCTCTCCTACCAACTAAGCCTGCGATATCTGATGCCAGGTCCTTGCATTTTTATGCCGGCGGATCTCGCACACCTGATGGCTTTGCTATACCTGATGGAAGTATCTTCCACTGCTTGGGCCCGTTTTCTACGATCGCCGTCCGAGATGTGGCATTCAGGCGAGCTCTGCGCCAATCGCCATAGGAACAGGCTGCTAAATGACAAAAGTTGCAGATGCCCGCCCGCTTTTGTGCGCAGAGGAAAGCGGGCTCTTGGGGAGGCCTCCTCCAGCTATCACATGACGGCCAGTAGCACTTCCATTCCAACCTGCAACCAGGGCGGCGGGGCGCCGGTCCACGCCGCTCCAGGTCATGCTCCGCGGGCAGCAACAGCCTGGCGCCTGCAGCCTGGAACCTGCAGCCCCTGCCAGTATTGCGAAAACCTTCGTCGCGGAATTTGCTGGCCGCTGCGCCGCAGGGTTGTCTCGCGTCCAGGCCGAACGAGACCAGGACTTCAAACCGACGGCTGTCGTCCGTACTGGTGAGCCCTGGTGAGCTGATGAAGATGCAGACAGGTATTCGTATCGCAAAGATGCCGGATAAGTTTTGGGGCACACCGGCCCAGGCTTGAGACGAAGCCGACGTCGGGAAAAAGGAGGACGACTGCATGGGCCTGTGCCGTCAACCCACCCCTGGCCTGCATTTCTCATCGGCCACGACCACAAGAAATCACTCAAGACGCCATGGAGCGACTTGCATGGGCGCTGTCCGCTCTGGCGAGCGTTCCGTGCGAGCCTGGCGTGTGCGTTTGGCTGCAGCCTTTCGGTAACGTTCCTCCTCCCTTCTGGCACTCGACAAACGCAACTTTCGCAGCGGGTTGACGGACCTCGCACTGGAGGGGATCCGTCAGGCGAAGCAGTGCAGGTGCATCGGACGCAGAACACCTCGACAGAGGCGGAGTGGCTTCAAAAGTGCCAGAATAAGACCGCGGGAGCTGCCAAATTGATGCCCGAGGTGGTAGGTGCCATATTTATCCCGGCCTGGGTTTGAAGCTCTGGAGTCGTGCAGACCGCGTGCGAAGCACCAAGCCAGCCCAACCGGATCCCTGCGAGCATGGCCAAGGTGGTGAACGCCGGCGGCTACGTGCTGCACGTGCGCAGCGTGGCCGGTGTGGAGTCGTGCTGCTACGTGGAGTCGGTGGACGTGGCCTTTGACCTGGGGTGCATCGTGGACAAGGTGGTGAGCAAGTCGCATGTCTTCATCTCGCACGGCCACACGGACCACATCGCCGCGCTCGTCATGCACGCGGCGCAACGCGCACTCAACGGCATGAAGCCGGCCTCCTACTACGTACCGGCACACCTCGTGCCGCATGTGGAGGCCACACTGCAGAGCGCAGCAGCCATGCAGGAGGACGAGCGCTTTGCGGCGCGTATCGTGCCGCTGCAGCCCTTCGACCAGGTGCAACTCACGCCGCTCTGGGTGGTGCGCGCCGTACCCACGACGCACCGCGTGGCCAGTCTGGGCTACGTCCTCTACAAGCATCAGCGCAAGCTTAAAGCAGATCTGGCAGTGCTCTCTGGACGCGAAATCGCTGCACTCAAGCGTGCAGGTCAGGAGGTGACGACCAGTCAGTTGATCCCGGAGATTGCGTACACGGGCGACACGACTATCGACGCGTTGGCGCCCACGGCGGGAAGCCACGACGAAGAGGCCAACGATCTACTCCGTGTGAAAGTACTCATCACGGAGGTAAGTATGGAGTTTGTGGGGAAATGAGGCAGGTCGTGGAGCTGGCCACTAACGCTGCTGATATGCTAGGCAACGTACGCGGATGACAAGATGACGGCGGCAGAAGCCTCGGCTCGCGGCCACATACACGTGGACCAGGTCAGTAGCGTTTGCGCATGGCTGGCGTGGATGTACAGCGGTACTGATTTGCTTGCTGGGACTTGGGTGGGTTGACAGCTCGCGGCCCATGCGCAGTGGTTCCAGCACGTGGAGGCATTGGTGCTCGTGCACTTTTCGGCGCGCTACCGCGAGGCCGAGCTGCGCGAGTGCGTCCAGAGGCGGCTACCACCCGCACTGCTGGACAAGACGCTGCTGGGCTGCTGACGCTCAACGAAGCCGGAGAAAGAAGAAGAAGAACTGGCTTGGAGAATAAGTTCGGATCCTCGAGGCGTGGGGACTGCTAGTCGGGCCGACTAAGACTTCTTCTCGTGCTTCTTCGGCTGGGAATGGCAGCTTTAGCAGCATGGCACGCGGTGTTATGTGGACTATGTGCGCATGGTGTCATGATGGTATTCGTACGTGTCTTTAAAGTTCGGGGCCGCGCATTGGCGGCCGCTTAGTGTAGTTCTGCCACCGGGCTATGATAATAAATAATCCTACAAAGTGGACTCATGACGGGCGGAGCCGAAGCGCTAGACGGCGGCGCTCCAAAGCTCCGAGAAGTTGCGCAACGGAATGGGGCGGGACGCGCGCAGCACGAGGATCTCATCGCGCAGCAGCATGGGCATGGGCGCCGGCGAGCGGTCCAGCTCCTGCGCCGGCGCCACCAGCACCTCCTCACTGAAGCGCACGCTGCGGCGAGGCTTGCGGGCCGTGCGGACGGGTGCAGCTACCTGTGGCGCCTGCGACGGCATGGCCGCTACGTCAAACACGCGCAGCGGCGCGTTGGCGTTGGCCTGCAGCAGCACCTTGCGGCGGCGCTGGCGCGAGATCTTGTCGTTGGCGCGCTCGATTTTCTCCAGCACGGCCAGCGCGCGCTCCCACTGGTTCTGCACGCACAGCGCCAACGCGTGGCGCCGCGAGTTCTGGATGAAGGTGATGGCGTAGCGGATGTCGCTGCACGCCAGCGCGAACGGCGACACCTCTGGCTGCGGGTTCGCTTCCGTCTGTGCGGCCACTACCGTGTGGCTGTGTGGGGACGCGGACTCGGAGGCCTTGCTGGCCTTGCACAGGCGCTGGTCCTCGGCGTCCACGCGCGCGCGCTTGAGCAGCGGCGCTGACGCCGCCACGGGGGACACCGGCACGAGGCAGGAGGAGCTCATCTCGGGCGGAGGCGGAGGCGGGGGCGGGGGCCGCGGAATGGTCTGCTGCGGGCTATGGTCTGCTGCGGGGCTGGCCGGCCGGAACGCGCGCTGCGGCTGTGACTGCGACTGAGCGTGGTGGCGGTCTGGGGCGGAGAGCCGATTGGCAAATGCGACTTGGCCCTGGCCCTGGCCCGGAAGCGACCGCGACGGCACCAGCGACGGCAACAGCAGCGAACGGGTGGTCGATCGGGCCACAACCACACAAAGCCGCGCATAGTGAACCCCAGTCCGCATCCTCCGAGTGTAGGTCACTCGCTTTTTCGAGCGGCGGAGGGGTGTCTATTTGGGGCCAGCATTTCTCACGGGCCGTTTCTGCGAGGCGAGGCCACAACTGCACAACGGCCGCAATCCGCCCGGAACTCGCCAGCTCCGCACGCACCGAGGCCTGCAGGCGAAGAGGCGGGAGGCCGTTGGCCCGCCGCGCGCGTCGGCCACGGGCCAGCCAGAGCCGCCGACGCCGGCGCCGGCGCCGGGTTTGCGCCAGCTGGAGCGACCGATCTCCGCTGGCTCGGATTTCGCCCGCGGCCGTGACTGGCTGGCCGCGAGACAAGCGTGGCGCCAGGCCGATCGCAAAGCAGCCCCCGAGACATGTGCGGAGGTTGCAGGCGAGCCCGAGCCAGCCAGTCGCCGGCTCGGCGGCCCCTGCGTGGGTGCGTGCGTCGCCTTCAGGAATAAGGCCGCCAGAGAAGTCCGGCCTGGAGCGCAAGGGGCCTCAAGCGCCACAGCCTCGCACTGCCACGCACTGCAACTCGGCAGTGTGCGCATGACAGGAGTTGCAGCTCGCAATCCCTATGCCCGCCATATGCGGCTTCGCCTGTCACCTGCCAGCCCGGGACCACCGCAGGTCAGCGCTCACCGCCGCTTTTGCCGACAACTTCCACGGCGGTGCTGACCAGGAACAGCCCAGCGCCTCGCTGGAGGGTGGAAATCGTCTCGGCACGCGCCAGTGTCGCTGGACCCAAGCTGCGCTGGCGCTAGAGGCCGTAATACAGCTGCTGGCACGTTGTGAAGAAGATGGAGATGGAGGCGAAGGCAAGGCCGCCGCGCCGCGCACGTGTGTGTCCGGCTTGCTGCCGGGCAGGAACAGCTTGCCTGTCTGCAGCCATTAGTGTCGCGTCACGCCGCGTTTCCGAGTTGCAAGCGTCGTGCCGTCGTCTCTGATGGCGGTGCCGGCCGCCACTCGTGCCAACCTAGTTTCGAGTCGTTTGGTCGGCGCAGGAGATTGAGACTTCCGGCCGTGCGCACGCTTCGTCTGAGTTGATCGCCAGTCCGCCCGCCAGAGCTGGCCGGCATCCTGGCGCGACCTCGCGACCTCGCGCTGGCGCCAGGCGCAGCATGAGCATGCGTTCACTCGTGAATGGCTGCGCGCTGCAAAGCGTCGGAACACCGCGAGCTTGCGCCGGCCCCTGCTGGGAATGCGCCTGTCGCCGCCGCCCATGTCCGCCCCACTCACCGCTTGCTAGGCCAGGTGCGCCCAGGGGCAAAGCGGCCGGAGCCCGTCGCTGCTGTGCGTGCCGGCCTGTCATGCATATCGAGGCGGCCCGGTCTCCCATGCGATTTGGCAGTCTCAGGAAGTCCAAATCCGCTCGGCTGGTACCAATCTACCACTGACTTCCCACGATGTGCCAGCTCGTAGCATCCACGCCAGGATGGGCTCTAGTCTATCAGCTACTCGCGATACGAAAGAAGCCGTGGCCAACCAGCTTTGGATGCAACGCGCTCCAGCCTGCCATGGCTCCCGGCCGCCCAAGACCACGAGTGCTCCGCTCGCTCTTGGCGGATCAAGGACAAGTCGTGGCTCCAGCTAAAGAGCGTTATCGAGAAGACTCGCACGCCCGACAGATCGCCCCAGCCTTCTCCCGGCGTCGCCATGCTGGATGGAGAGACCCCGAATAGTCTCATCAAAATCCGGATCTATCCGACCAAGTCCCAGAAGCCGTTGCGCAACAAGATGTTCGGAACACACCGTGCGGTCGACAACAAGCTTGCTGAGAGCTCTTGAGAGGACTGCTGCGTGCTCAAGAAGCCCGAGCTGGTCGCCCGATATCGCAGAAACACACGCTGGCGGCCTACCTTCCTGGCCACCACGTTGAGGTGCCCGAAGAAGTCATGGACTCGGCATTCCCAGACTGCACGAAGGCTTTGGGGTAGTCGAAGGCTGTGTGAAAGCGCTCAAGAAGAAGGGCAAGAGGACGACGTTCGCAGAACTCAAATTCAAGTCGAAGCCCCGAGCCCGTAGTTTGATAGAGGAACAGCTATCCTTCTTCGAGCCATCGGAAGGCCTCGTCCGGTGCAAACCCACATACGTCGGCTTTTCCAAGACCGAGGGGGCTGACGCCGGGCGTGGATGACACGAAGGAGTGCGTCTTCCGCCGATGCCTCACAATTGACCGGTTGGTCTCCCGTCGTACGAAGTAGACATCAGGACGCAAGCCTTATCGCATGGACAAGCGACTGAAGAGCAGTTTCCGTCGTGCGAGGGCTTTGGTCGCAGACATGCTCCACAAGGTGTCAGGCTGGCTCTCAGCGAACTGCAAGGAAGTCCTCTTCACGTCGACGGAGACGCAATACATGACGTCGAAGCAGAAGCGCATCTCCAGCACGGCCTCGCGCGCAGTGTTGGCGTGGTCTCACTACAAGTCCAGCATGCTGTTGTGCAAGATGGCTCGTGCTGGAGGAAGGGTGAGCGAGTGTGAAGAACAGCACTGCACGACGAAGACATGCTCGTGCTGCGGGAGGCTCAACCGGACAGTACCTTGATATCTCGTGGAAACTTTGGGATGCATCGAGGCGTGAGAAGTAGGTTATGCTATTCAGCAGGTGTAATAGACTCCTGATGCATCATGCTAGTTCGTGGACGCCGTCAGTCAACCCACAGAAGCACTGGAGCAAAGCGCCAAGCGCTTCTCGAGCTAGCCGGCGGCAGAACAGAGCAGAGCAGAGCAACCACACGAGCAGCGATGAGCGGCCGCATCGGGCAGCCCGTGGGCAAGATTCTGCTGACGAACGTGGCGGTGGTGCGCATGAAGAAGGGCGGCAAGCGCTTCGAGATCGCCTGCTACAAGAACAAGGTGTTCAACTGGCGCAACGGCGTCGAGGATGACATCGACGAGGTGCTACAGATCACCAAGGTCTACGAGAACGTCTCCAAGGCAAGTACTGCCTTCCGTCCCTGCGTCTATGGCTCTCCTCGTGGCCGTCCCTGCTCCAGTCTCTAATGCAGTGGTCGCTTCCTCTGTGTGACTCTCTTCCCCTCCCGTTTCGTATGGCGCAGGGCAAATTCTCCAAGAAGGCGGACTGGATGAAGGCTTTCAACGTGCAGACTGAAGAGCAGGCGTGTCGCTACATCCTAGACCACGGTGACCTGCAGGTCTCGGAGGGCGAGCGCAAGGCACACGTGGAAAAGTACGTCGCTTTGTTGCATGCCAGGATGCCAGCCCGAAACGAAACCATCCTAACGTGTTTGCTGCCATGCATGCGTCTGCAGCATGTACCGCGATATCGCCACCATTGTCGCCGACAAGTGCGTGAACCCGGCGTCCAACCGGCCGTACCCGTACAGCGTGATTGAGCGCGTGATGAAGGAGATTCACTACGCCGTGGTGCCCAACCGCAGCGCCAAGCAGCAGGCGCTGGAGCTCATCAAGAAGCTGCCAGCTTACATCCCTCTGGCACGCGCCAAAATGAAGCTCCAGGTGGTCACGCCAGCCTCAAGCGCCCCAGCCATCCGCGCCGCTCTGCTGAAAGAAGGCGCTGAGATTGTGGACGAGTCGGGCACGGAGACTGTGCGCATGGTGGTGCTCATCGCTCCCAGCTCGTACCGCATCGTGGGCTCGCTGGTGCAGGAGCTCAGTGCTGGGAAGGGGTCTCTGGAAGTGATCGATCTCAAGAGCCACCAGGAGGGCGAGCACACGATCGACGACGAGATCTCGCAGAAGACGGAGCGCCTGGGACTCAACACGACGCCCAGCAGCGCTGAGAAGGTTGTGGCAGCGCCTGTGATGGCTCCAGAGACGCAGCAGGGCGAGAAGAAGACGCGGCCGTGCAGCACGTGCGGTGGGGATTTTAGCGCTGATATGAACCTGTACCGCGCGCACTTCCGCTCCGAGTGGCACCGCTACAATCTCAAGTGCAAAGCCAAGAAGCAGCCCGTGGTGAGCGAGGAAGAGTTTGATGCGCTCGGCGAAGAGGATATCGATGCCTTCCTGGCCTCCATGAATTAGGCAAATGCAGCCACCTGAGCTTCCTCCTACTGAGTTTTCTGACGCTTTCACTGGCTTTCGCTGCAGTCCCATGCAGCCACGCTATGCAGCCCAGCTATGCAGCCACGCTTCCTGTGCGGCTCTGTCGGCCCTGGGGGCTCACAGCAGCCGGAATGGCGATGTAAACCTTGGCACGGTCGAAGACCTTGATGGCGTCTTCTATCTCGCGCAATTTGGTCTCCAGCGCGTCCTTGCGGCGGATCTGCGTGGGCGTCTCCACGTACAGCGGCAGTGCGTTCATCCGCACTTGCGCTTCGTCCAGAGATTTGTGCAGCACTCGCAGCGTCCGCACACGCTCGTCCTCGTCCAGTAGCGCCATTCCCGGCGGGCAGTCCGGGTCGGGGGCGTTCCGTCGCCGCTCTTCCTCTTCACGAGCCCATTGCTCCTTGCGCTCCAGCAAATAACGCGGGATGTGACCGTAACCTGGTCGCTTGGGTCGCTCCTGCTGCTGTTCAGCTCTCTTGGACGGCGTACGGATCACTTCCCACGCGTTCGAGTTCACAAAGTCCACTTGCTGTTTGCGGGTCTGAGTGCAGTTGACAAGTTGGCATGCACGAATCGTAACAACTGTCAAGATGGCGCGTGCTACAGGGTCAAGTTGGCACCCCGGCATTCCCGGCCGTACCTTCTTAGCCAGTTCAGCCTCGCGTTGCTCCAGTTCGCGTAGTGATGGCACCGCTGCCTTGCGCTGTTCGCGACGACTGTGCGACTCCCTTCTTGGGCTTCCATCAGCAGAAGCGGAGCGAGACCTTGGAGGAGAGATGGATGGCTCGCGGGAAGGAGAGCGAGGCCTTGAGGACGACGTTGAGGGCGAAGAAGAAGGAGGAGAGCCACCACGACGTAGGAAGGGATGCTTGGGGGCGGACGCCTGTGTGCTGACCTGTTTGAGCGTCGGGAGATGCACGAAAGCAGTGTTAGAAAGCGGGATGCGGGATGAAATCAAGCAAGCATGCTGCTGACCTCTTCGCGGAAGACACGCGACCGCGCGGTCTTGAAGCGCGTGAGCTTGAAGACTTCTTCGCTCTTGGACGCCTGGACCACACAGCAAAGCGAATGCGCGGCGGTGAACAAGATGTAACGTGCAATGACGCAGCGGAGCAAGTGATTGACGCACCTCTTGGCGGCGGCGCTCGCGGTTCTCAGCCTGCAGCTTCTTCACGCGCAGTTTGTTCTCGCGCTCAAAGTCCTTGGGCGCTCCACCCTTGCGTCGTTGCCGCTGTCTGCCAGTCAGTCAAATGCAAGCAACCAAGCAGCCATCCGAGCCAGGTGAGTTCCAGGGAACCTCCACGAGAAGTCGCAGAGCTCGGCTTCCAGGACGCCCCAGTCGGCCCAAGAAGCTGCAGCAGGGTGACCAGCAAGCACCTGTCGCTCTCGGCCGGGTGCAGGATGGCCGCGATGGCGTCGGAAGCGTTCGCATCGCGCCGCCGGAAGCTCTGCGCCGCGCTCATGAGCCGGAGACGTCGCAGCGGCAGTGCCTGATGGCTGGACTAATGGGCACCTTCGATGGAAACCACCGCTGGGGTGTTCCCAATTTACCACTGAGTTCCCACGAGTTGCCATCATTTTGTTGCACCTCGCCCTCGATTTCTCACCCACATCAAGGCCGGAATGGGCCAATCACAGGGAAGATGAGATCTAACCTAGCAGCTGCTCGTGATACCAAAGAAGTCCCGAGTTGCCGCGTTGCGAGCTTCTTGCCCATTCCTTCCCAGTTCTGCGAGCTACTGCCGAGCTATTCCTGCGCTTCCACACCCAAGCACGCGACAAGACCTCCTCGCCCCACACCCTCGCTCATTTCCCTAGTTCTTCTCTACATAGGGGATCGACCAGTGTGGTGGGAGCAGTCGGTCGACCAGCGCGCAAGGGAGACATGGATCCCGACGGCGCGAGACCACAAGTGCTCCGCTCGCTCCAGGCAAATCAGGGACAAGTCGTGGTTTCAGCTGAACAACGTGATCGAGAA
>JAADYK010000577.1:0-17145 GCA_023338225.1 Halophytophthora batemanensis
GCCGGTACGCCGTTCTCCGCTTCGTCCGTGGTCAAAATCCCGTCCTACGCGCTGCGCAGTCTTCGTATGGGAGCGGCGGACACGTCTGCGCAGCTCAGCGCTGCTGGGGAACTCTTTCTGCCACCTCAGAGCGGCTTTGAGCACCAGCTGAAGTGTCTTCGACTGGCGATGGAACTGTGCTGGGCGAATGCTGACATGCATGAACTGCAGAATCAGTACGAAAGCTTTCTCCGCCACCGCAAGACGCACCGCGACAACCAGCAACGAGCACCGGCGCTCCACCAAACAGCGAAAACATCTAGCTCTGCTCCATCATCTGCCTCCATGCTGCTGGGTCTGAGCAAATATTTCCACCACAAGACGGTCAGATCAGAATCCACAGCGTCTACAAATGTTCAGGTGAGCAACAACAGCGAAGATGCACCTGAAGCCAACAGCCAAGCCTCCCATTCACCAGACGAGGAGGTCTTTGTCGTGCCAGTGCTCGAAATGGCACAGTTCCTGCATGATGTCGCCTTGGACTGCAATCAGCACACTGCACAGATTTCGCAGCTTCACCAGCGATCCCTGCTGCAGCTCCGTTCACATTGTCAGCAACTCTCGCAGGAACGCCAGACGCTGGAACACGAACGAATCCAGACGCGACGCCAAGAGCGCATCAAGCGCGAGGCCTTTGCCATCGACCATGCCTTTCAGCTGCACTTTGAGATGGAGGCGCTGCGAAAGCAACTGGGTGTCATGCAGACACGCATGGATCTGGAGCGCGAGACGCTGCGCTGTGAGCTGGGCGCGCAGTACGACGACAAGCTGCGTGTCATGCACCTCGAGCTGCTGGGTAAACAGCAGCAGTTCGACGAGTACCGTACCGTCTTGCAGCATGAGCTCCAGCTGCAGCTACAGAACGCGCAGTCGCATCTCGTGGACCAGCTTGTGGATCACTCAGGCTCCTTGTCCGTGGCCACCAAAGCGTCGTTACTGGACTCGTTGCGTGGACAACAGGACTCGGAGAAGCTGCAGCGAGAGAACGTAGCGCTCAAGCAGACGCTGCTCAAGCTGCAGACGCTGGACGGGATGCAGCAGCAAACGCACACGGCTGCGCGTGATCGGGAGTTGCTGCTCGTCCAGCGTCACGCCACGCGGGAGGCACTCACTCGTAGCGAAGTGACGCAGCTGCAGCGGTACGCCAAGCAGCTGGAAGGCGACTTGAGTAAGCTCTCGCAGGAGAAGACCTTCTTCCAGCTCAAGTGGACCACGGCACAGAAGCAGATGGAAGCTGCAGCCCAGCGTCGGCGCGAGAACAAGATCCGCGCCATCTCGGCCTCTCACATCCGCGCCATGTCACAGCCCGTCGGTTCTGCTGGGGTTGGCGTCGATGATGGGATCGACGCCTTTGCGGCGATTGTCCGTGCAAATGCATCTCGACCGACTCTGGAGCGTACGGGGCGTGTAGATGACGACGACAGCGTCTTTGAAGCCCAGTTCGAGCGTGCGATTCGGCCGAGAACGGCGGCTAGCGGCATTAGTAGCACGGCAGAAGGCAGACAGGAACTTCAGCGCGCCGAGTCGCAGTTTCAGAACACCACGCGGCATTACCAGAACGAAATCCGCCGACTCCAACAGCATCTCGCCCGCGAGACGCGCGCCAAATCTGTCATGGCCGAGCAACTCACCCAGCTCAAGCTTCAGCAAAACCAGGAAGACCCTAGTAGACTGCCTGGTATAGAGGTGTCTCGTCAGGTCGAAAGACTGTCGGACTCAGCAGAGAAGACGAATCGTAGTCGCCTCGCGGAGCCTCTGGCTGATAATCCTCGTCGAGCTCAAACCGCTGCGCCGTGGACGCCTTCGAGACCTGCGGTACTGGTGACAGCACCTCCAGGACAGGCGAAAGCGACCCCACGACGTCCTCGTACGTCCTTCTCCCCACGAGTGGCGCTGCTACGAGAGCAAGTGCCTGGAAATGAGGCTGGTGAAGGGCCTTCGACGCCACGTCCACGCTCCACGTCTTGTGCTTCGAGACCTGGGACAGCAACGGGATCAACAGTAACGGCAGCGACGACAGCAACGACAGCACCTACACGCAAGTTCCAGGTGGTGAAACGTGACGCCAACGCGTTGGTGGGCGGCGTGGCTGGCGTGGCCAATGGATTTTCCGTCCGCGAGCCCTTGCCGTACCGTTAGCTCGCTTCCCTGGTATAGTTTACACTCAGCGTCAGCTTCGTTAGTTGCCTTTCATTGTCCATGTCTTGGCGGGTTTCTTCTGTGTATCACCGTCACATCCAGACACGCATAGATCCGAACCCAGTGACATGCAGCGCGCAAACGTGCAGACATGCATTGAGCAATAATACAGGGCAGAGAGAACTAGAATAGCAGTGGCTGCGCGGTAGCACACTGCCACAACGGCGACACTGAGGCCAAACGCGTCGCTCCCCCTATCAGCCGTTCCTGGCCTCTCAGTAGGCAAAGGCAGGCCGTCAAGAGCGCGAGACGACGGCTTCTGCCATCGCTGGGCAAAACGCAGTGCTACTGCGAAGCGTGGAGTAGAGGGACCGAAATATAAACTCTGCGGTGGGAATGCATACAGGATCAGTCCCCGCAGAGATAGCGCGCTGGTAGCTGGGTGTGGCTGGACCGCGCAGAGTAGTAGGCGGTTCACGTCTGGTGCAGCTACGCTCCGTCCTCCCTGTTCGTTCCAGAGCATAGATCTGAGTGAGAAACCCGATCACAAGGAACAGTTGGCGACTGGGGCTCGCTACGAAAGGCACGAGAGTAAGCAGTAAGCAGTAAGCAGTAGACAGTAGTGGCGCTCGTACCAATCGGGAGACATGCCGAAGTAGTCCATGCCGTCCTCGCCGTCTTCGTCCTGTGCAGCGGGCTCATCCATCGTCTCGTCGTCCATATCGTCGTCATACGTCAACCTGTTGGATAGGGGGAAGCAGCGATGTACGAGGGGTTAATACCGCCAGCACCAAGGGGCTTACAGCGCTAGAACTTGGAATACGAGCGCATACGACAGTATGTGCCTTATAATATATGGGGAAATGGACCGCGAACTCACCCCTTGGACATGCACGTGAAGTACAACACCTTCTTCTGCACCTTGTTGTAGAAAAAGTAGTTGAACGACCACCTGCGCAAAGCAAATAAGACACCGATCCACGCCGCCCGTCACAACGCAGCTCCAGATCTCGTCGCGTTCATATAGCACAGTCTGCATGTGGTTCAGTGTAGCAGAGCGTCGCGTCACGTACAGATTGCCGTCCGAGAAGGGGTCCGAGTCCATGTCCGGGATGTAGCTATAGACTTCACACTCCTCGAGCTTGATGGCCTCGGCGATGGCCTCCCACATCCTCTCCACAAAGCCGTTGCCCTCAGCCTCCAGCAACTCAGCTAGGTCGTGGTTGATGCGCTGCACGGCTATCCGGAAGTCGGGCTCCTTGCGGAACTGCTCAGGTTTCACAGCGCTGAAGTCGTAGTCCGGGAAACTGGCGTTCATGGTGGAGATGAGGTTAATCAGCAGCTTACGTGTGGCGGGCGCCGCGATGGGTCCCAGTGGAGAGGAAGACAGCAGATCGGCGGCCGCCTCGATCTCCTGCTGGTAGTAGAGCTCCAGCGACTTGGCCAGCCGCTTGTCGCTGCCAGCCTTCTTGCACGAGTACGTCTCCAGCTTGCCACACAGCACGCGGTCCCCGATCTCGTACGAGCTCAGCACAGAGTTCAGCCACGTCAGCTGCGGCTCCTCCAGGTACTTCATGGTGGCAGGGGCTCTCCTGCTAGTGGCGTCGGCGTAGCGTCGGCTTGGTGGCGCTTCTTCCTTCTGGTGATTGTTTGCGTTTTCGCTTCTTCGTAGAATGCGGGGGCGGAAACCACTTGGCGCAACTATGCAGACCCGTTTTCGGAAGTTTGCGTCGGTTTGTTGAAATCTAGACTGCGCAAGACTGTGCGGGATTGGCGGAAAAAGGAGGCGAGAAGGGTTTTAGCCAATCCGCATGCCCCAAGCGGGCTGTGGGTGACGCTGAGGCGTCGACGGTTGTCGAGCGTGAATTGCAAAGACATGCTGGTTTTCCTGTCGAAGTATGCGATGTCAAAGGCTCTTGCACCTGGCTAAAGCCTCAAAATTGTAAGTGGAAAGCCGAAAGGTTGAAACGCAACTCCAAGGATGGGGTCAAGTATAAAGTGCTGCAGGACTGACCAAACAAGTTTCGAAGGAGCCAATCAGCGGCCACTTCGCAGTTTGGGTCGGACTCCGCCCAAAGCAGGAGGTTCTGGCGTTTTGGGTCGCCTCGTTGCTGTAGTTTAGGCCGCTTAGACCATAGTGAATTCAAGGTAACTTGGTAACACCCAACGGCAGCGCCATTTCAATCGAGTCGAAAGCCGCCAGCGCGACCAATATGCGGCGCTCGGCGCTGCGGCGGCCCGAGAGCCTCACGGACAAGTACCGCATCCTGGGCAAGATCGGCGAGGGCACGTACGGCATGGTGTTCAAGGCGGAGGCGTACTCGTCGGCGCTGCTGCCTCGGCCCGTGGGTGGCGCGAGTACGAGCACCACTGGCGGCGGTGGCGCTGCTGGCGCTCCGGGCAGTAGCGCGGCCGAGGACGAGGAGCCCATGACGTTCGCCATCAAGCTGGTCAAGTCGCACAAAGAGGGCAAGAACGACGTGGTGCTGTCCAGCGCCACGGTACGCGAGATCAAGCTGCTGCGCGAGCTGCATCACGACAACGTGGTGCATCTGCACGACGTGCACGTGGACCCGCGCGACAAGTCGCTGGCGCTCGTGTTCGAGTACGGCGACCACGACCTGCACGACATTATCGTGCAGAGCAAGCAGAAGCCGCTGAGCGAGTATACGCGCAAATCGCTCATGTACCAGATCCTCAAGGGGGTCGACTACATGCACGACTCCTGGGTCATGCATCGCGACATGAAGCCGCAGAACATCCTCGTCGTCGGCCACGGCCGCAAGCGCGGACAGGTCAAGCTCGCCGGTACGTGTCCATATCACTGCTGCTAGCACTAGTACTAGCACTAGCACTAGATGGGCATTGTCTCCACACTCCAAGACAGCACTAAACTGTGGCTTGTGTGTGTGTGTATGTGTTTGCTGGGTAGATCTGGGGTTGGCGCGCATTTACAAGGAGCCTATTAAGGCTCTGTCGGACGTAGAGCGTGTGGTGGTGACGCTCTGGTACCGCGCGCCGGAGCTGCTGCTAGGCGCCAAGCACTACACCAAGGCAGTGGATCTCTGGGCCGTGGGCTGCATCTTCGCGGAGCTCATTAACACGCGCGAGCTCTTCTGCGGGAAGGAGGTAGAGGGCTCCAACGCTCCTTTCCAGAAGGACCAGTTGGACAAGATCTTTAAAGTACTAGGTATGCCCACGCCGCAGACGTGGGAAGGTATGGACAACCTGCCCGAGTACAGCCACGTGGTGCAAATGGGGCGCGAACGCAAGTATCCGTCTCAGTCTGAGCTCAAGAACGCCGTCAAAGTGGGCTCAGGTCGTAGTGGCGCCGCATTACTGGATCTGCTGTCGCGGCTCATGGAATACGGTGCGTTAGCCCACTTGCTGTGCTGGTGGATTGATGCGTGGCTTACCTTAGTGCTGGGTGTTGTGCTGGATGATAGACCCGGAGCTGCGGATCACGGCCAAGGAGGCCTTGGAGCACGAGTACTTCAAGGAGATTGTGCGTCACCTTCTGGTGTGCCGCATTGCTGTGTGGATGATCCCGCACCTCTTCTGACAGACTGGCTGCTGTGTTTGATGTGATAGGAGCCGGAACCGCGTGACTGGGCCTTTGACGAGCCTGGGAAAGAGCCCGTGTCCTTCCGCACGCAAACGGTGGAGGCTGTGGCGGAGGAGTCGCTCCCGTGGAAGACCAAGAAGGACGTGGCACCAGGTGCTGGAGACGGGAAGCAGGCGTCGGACGCTGGCTCTGCTGGTGTCGGCAGTCCAACCCGGGATGGCCGCTCTTCACAGCACCACGGCGACTATCGTGGCCGTGATTCACGCAGTCGTAGCCATCATAACTCGTCTCGAGACGCGCCACCTCCGCCTCCACGACGTAGCGACCGGACGAGCGGTGGAGACGCTGGGTCGAGGGATGCCCCAGCCTCAGGGAGGAGTCGAGCGCCGGCGGGTGCCCCCGCTGCTGCTGGATCTTCAGCCTGGAGAGACCGGAGCGGAGGTCGTGGAGGTGGAGCTGTTGGCACAGCAGGTGCTAGTGGGACGACGACGGGCACCAAGCGCTCCAGCACTAACGATCGTCCAGCCAATGCGTTGGGGTCGGCACGTCCGAGGAGTCCAAAGCGTCGACGGTGATTCCAGTGCGCTTGGGAGGGCGGAGAATGCTGTGGGCAATCATACAAGGGTGAGAATGGTTCCAACGTTGTGCAGGGCTGGGAATACAACGTGTGGATATGGAAGATAATTGTGGATATAGGCGCAGACTCGAGAACTCGCGTATATCCAGTGCACTCCCTTACAGGCTGCTGTCCGCCTTGGTCTTGTGCCACTACTTCTTGGGCGTTGTGTCCGCCAGCAGCCGCTCCATGCTCACAAGACTATCCACCAGTAGCTCCTTGAGGTCCGGCAGGTCGCTACGGTAGCTCGAGAGCTGGAAAGCCGAGCCTTCTTTCTCGATGCCGTAGCCAATACCGTAGCAGTCGTCGTTCACGGGGCCAAAGCTGCCACCCTCGAGCGCCGGACTGGACAGCGTGCTCGTGGACAGGATGATCTTGTTCAGGATCTGGTGCGCCGGCAGTGTGAAGAGCTCCGGCATCTCCATGTCCTGCAGCTCCGCCATTTTACGCAGCCCGAAGAGATGGCGATCGAAACCCTGGCCCATGACGCCGTTCTTGGTGAGCTCGCTGTGCTTGGTGACGGCCGCACGCAGCAGCCCCACCTTGTCCGTGTCCGAGACGGAGGGGTCCGTCATGGCGCGCACAAAGGCCGTGGCCTCGATCGTGCAGCTACGCACTGTTTCAGTGCGCCCGTGCTTGAAAGCGGCGGTGCTAGCGCTCTCGTACGTGGCCACGAACTCGTTGTGTAGCCGGAAATGCGCCAACTGGATGGCCATCTGCATGAGTCCGTCTGTGCCGATGTTGTACTGTTTCCCTGCCGCGCGCGTCACAGGCGTCTCAGCGCAAGCCACCAGCAGCCGCTTCGTCCACTTGTCAAAGGTGCCTTGGGTCTCTTTGAGCAGCTGATTCATCTCGCCGTTGAGCTCCCACTTGAGCTCCTTGGGCTGGGTCGTCCCGTTGGCCGTCAACACCGGGTACTTGACGCTGTCGTTGTACATTTCGTTGAGGTAGCGCAGCACAGCCACGCCGTCTCCCCATGCGTGTTCAAAGTTGACGGATGCAGTGCCGTTGGCCGCCACAACCAGCTGGAAGCTTTTGTCGAACCAGTGGTTGGCGCCATCGCCCAGTAGGAAGGTGCGACTCACTTGTTCGGGCGTCTCGGGCGATGCGTGCTCCAGACTCACGACAAAAAGTGCGCTGTCGATTTGCTCCAGCGACGCGGCATTCACCGCGTCCTTGGCCACCAACTTGTCGCGCGTATTGGCCCAAGCGTCGCGGTTCATAGTGGTAAAGAGCCCCACGCCTGGTCCCGTGACCAGCGGCTCGCCCAAGATGGCATCCACATTGGCTAGGATTTGCTCGTCTGGCACGGCATCTCCGTCCGCAGTGAGCACGTCAAAAGTATAGAACTTGGAGCCACGCTGCACCACAATGTGTCTGGCGCCGGGGGAAACCTTGAGCTCATCCTGCCCTAGCTTGGGCACGCGCGTGCTGGCGAAGAGGTTCTTGTACTGCGTCATGTCCAGGGGGTAGGCACCCAAGGCCGCGGCGCCGTAGAAGGACACGCTCTCGGGCAGCAGCTTACAAAAGTACTGGAACGCCTTGGTCTGTGTGGTCTTGGGCTTGGTGTGGAAGATGTCAGGCTCCAGTTTCCTATCACGCAGCGTGCGGTGGACTCGCACGGTGGAGGCGATGAGCGAGGCCGCTCGCTGGCGCTGCGTGTTCTTGGCAGCCACGGGGTCCATCTTGAGCTTGATCTGCGGGTTGTAATTGATCACCAGCGGCTGGCGGTCTGTCAGATACATCTCGAGCCACCACTGGTTGATGTACGACGTGTGTTTGTTGGCGGCGTCGCGCGCCACCAGCGCACGCTGCAGCTCCGGCCCCACGCCGCTTTGGAAGTCACTCACGGCGCGCTGCGCGTCCGCCAGCTGCGCGGCGCTCACCACGGGCTCCACGGCGGCCAAGTAGCGTGCCATCGAGTCCTCCAGCTTGGGAATCGGCAGCCGCGTCAGCGACTTCTGGAAGTGGTAGGTTGGGATGATCGTGTCTTGGATGTAGCCACCCGACGAGAAGGCGCGCGCCATGCCACCACGGGGCTTAGCGACCTGCGCGCGGGCTGCGTGCACCGCCCGCTTGGCCGGGAGAGCGCGCTGCATATCGAGGAGGTGGGGAGTGCGGGGGCGTACTCGACGCGTGCGGCTTTCCGATCTTTGGGGAGTGCGTGGCGTCTGGTTGCTTGGACCGCACGTTGGAATTGGACGAGAACCCGACGTGAACTTGAAGCTGAATGCGTCAACTATTTGGAACAGACAGCCCTCTAGTTTATAATTCCGGGGCTATTGATCAGAGCACAGAGGGAATGACGGTGTCTGTATTGACAGAGGGTTCGGTGAGAACTTGCCATCGGAGAGCTAGCGGCGGAGATCACATGCGAGCAGAGATGGCCTGTTGGCACGATATAGCATGGAGGCAGCGTTGTCTTTCAAGGACACGAATTCCAGTATCGAAGTGGTGCTACCGCTCGCGGATACCAGCAAGGACGTGGCGTTACCGGCGGCCAACAAAGCCTACATGATGGACACAGCATTGCCACTCATGGACACTAAATCAAGCTCTGGCTGTGTTACTAAACCTCGGTCTAAAGTGGGTCCCTGTGGCTCCATTAAACCAGACCGCTAATGCGCATTCCGATCGAAACCTGGCTCAGCGCTAGATCTGAGCAACTGCAAAGGCACCGATGACTGGCTATGGCACGGACTTCGTATGAAGACTAGTCGAATGAAGTGGTTCTAACTTCTGTAGCTCTCATTCAAGCAGTGCAGATGTGAGATGCGGGCGATTATGGGATCCCATGTTCACCCTTTCTTGTTCTTTTCAGTCGGTTCACTCCTTCGCCAAACGATAGATCTCTTCCAGCTTATGCTAAAACGCGCATGCATGAAGCACAAACCTGTTTCTGAGTTGGTAGGGACAACTCTGCCCCAGATAACTCGCCAGCAAAGTTCCGCAGGCACGTACATCGTGGGTTCATCTGGACTTCCACGCATTCCCACAGCAACGTCATCCAGTACTGATCGTACCCGCTGCGCCGCCATGGCCCACGTGCCCATTAATGGAAGACGCGCCATATTGGTACTACGATAAATCTGTCGGCGGAGGCCGAGGTACACGTGACCCAATGGATCTACTCCTATCGTTCCCGAGGCCTTCCCGCGTCATTCCTGGTGCTACAACGTAAGACTATAGCTGTCGCTAATGGCGAGAGTATCGGTCCTGCTGCCTTCGCTGCGTCGTGCGACCGGGTGACTGAGTTCTTGCACCGCCACTAACTAGTCCTGTGGGCCAAGATTCACCAGAGGCAAATTAAATTAGAAAACACCGACGCAGAGTTGAAGAGCTTCAACATCCGTGTTAAGCAGCGGATGGCAAAACTTGGAATCGACGTGATCTACAACGCCGATCAGACTCTTGTGTTCCTTGAGTACCTGCCCAAATCCATGATTAGCACGAAAGACACTCGCGCCGTGTGGCTTAGGTCCGCAGGGAAGGACAAGGAGTGGCTCACCTGTATGCTGCTAGGTGGTTCACTTGGACGACATTACTCACCTTATCTGGTGAAGAAGGTATCACCGTCGAGGTCAGCCAAGGTTCAAGACATCAATGGCGAGAAGCGTCACGAGTTCGGTAAATGCGTGTGGGACGAAGTCAAGCCGTTACAGTGTGAACATAATATACTCGTGTTCGCCAGCAAGAATGAACGGCGGAATGAAAGCCATTCCGCAGAGTTTCGGAGGCGTCACTTCAGCGAGCGATACGATATGAACACCCCAGTGTTGCTTTAATTGGACGAGTTATCCGCGCATTAAATGAAGCCGGTTATTGCATGCGCTCGCAAGATCAACGTTGAGCTCATGGTGGTTCCGGTGGGACTCACCGATGTTTGCCAGTCAGTCGATGTTGCCTGAATAGACCTCTCAAGAGCCGGCTCTGCCAATACTGGATGACGCACCTCGAGGGATAGACAAATGTACACGAGGAACCCGTGGTAACAGCAAGTGCTTTGCGCATGGATCCTCGTCGTCGAGCCAATACAATCACCTAGATCACTAGTGTCTGGAAGGAACTGAGTGCAGACACCATCGCTACCGGGTTCAAGGGCGTTACAGGAGAGTGAGCAGGATGAAGAAGTAGGCGCCGGAATTACTTACATACTAGAACGCCTGGTGCATTTAGATTTGTTAGACAAGAACGTTGACGAGGTATCTCCAGGGGAGGACGTGGTTGATCTGTTTGTTGATGGCACTGAGTACACGGACCTGTTGGTCACAGCTGTGTTGTGGACCGCACAATACGTTTTAACAGCTCTGTCCGGAATTGATGGTACATTTTAGCGTAAATGAGCTGTCAATTTGTATGAATTTAGCAACATCAATGATTAATGGCCAGCAGGCCTGGCTTTCATCTTTTTAGCCAATGAATGCGTTCATGGTGCTCCATTTGTCATATAATGGATCCCATTGGTTGATACTGCACAGTACCCTGGTGGCTAAAGGTCGGACCGCATGCAATGCAACGGTCAGCATCACTACAAAGCCTTCAACCAGCGCCCCCTCCATGGTGCTACGCACGACGCGCTCGCGTCTCCGGCAGTGCACGTCACTGCTGCTAGTGCCTGGCTTGGTGCTCGCAGCAGAGGTAGATGTACTGCAGCTGCGTGCAGCAGGGACGGGCGTCGCGTTCCAGCAGCTCCGCGTGCACTCAGCGTCATTCGGCGCGCCACTCCCACGCGTGTCCTGGATGTCGGCGTCCTTCGCACCAGCCTCTGGTCAGCTTATGGCCACGGACGCCAGTCCTGAGCAATCGTTGCGGCTCACACGGGCGCGCATGACCGAGGACTGCGTACTGGCTCGGCCATTGGCGTCACACACGGCGGTGCTGTTGGACCGCATGGGGAACTGTACGTTTGAGCAACAAGCAGTGGCAGCACAGCATGCAGGAGCTGCACTGGTGGTTTTGCGGGACACTGTAGCTGGCGCATTTGCCCAGCGCGCAGGCGGTACTGAGATCTACGACTGTGCGCTCGGCGAGACGGCCGTGCTGTCCAATAGCTCGTCAGCTGCGTCATTCCCGCTATTGGCGGACTCTACGGAGGCCTGGGCGTGCTCCACATCCCCCGGCTGCACCAGCAGCACCTGTGTGCTTACCGGAGAGATTGCACTCACTGTTTCAGGCTCCAGTGGCTTCCGCGCGTGCTGTTTCACGAGTTCTCCGCTGCCAGCGCCCGTCAACCCCAACAACGCGCCACTGACTATTCCAGCCGTAGCCTTGAGTTTCCAGGACGGTCAACAAGCGGCTGTGACCTTGGCAACGTCACAAGCTGATACGAGCCACATGGGCGTGTTGGCTTGGGCCTTTAACGCTGAAGAGAGTCCGTGGAACGCGTCCATGCTACTCACATGGGCATTGGGCGTCACCACCGTCGTAAGTGCCGCCTATTTTGCCTGTAAAGTTGAACGGTGCTTCTCCTACGACAAAGTGGCGGAGGCACTGGCCCAAACGCTCGGCCGCAGCCCCAGCAGCAGCTCCGCCAGCACAGCAACTGACTCTATGGCGGCAGCAAACGGATACATCAGTCTGGACGACCAGCGACTTGAACTCAGCAGCCGTCACACGTACTACTTCTTCCTGGGGGCGTCTGGACTGCTGCTGCTACTCTACTACGTGCATCTGACGCTGCTTCTCAGCGTTCTCTTTGCTGTGGGCACCAGTGCCGCACTGACACACCTGCTGATGCTCCCACTAGCCACGCGAGTGACGACTCTGAAGAACGGGAGAGCGCTGGTCTTGCTCATGGCTCTGGTGGCTCCCGGTCTGGCACTCTTCTGGTTCTTGGCACGCACACAGCCCTGGATCTGGCCCATCCAGGACCTTCTGGCGCTGACACTCTGCTTCGTATTCATCGACGTGGTACGACTGCCAAGTCTTCGGGTGGCCACAATATTGCTCAGTGTCGCCTTTGTCTACGACGTCTTCTTCGTGTACATATCACCATGGATCTTCGGGTCCAATGTGATGGTGGCCGTGGCAGCGGGTGGTGGCAATACACGGCGAGTGAGTGATGGGACGCAGCCACATGAACAAGAGCCCATGCCCATGATGATCAGTATCCCACTGGTTTTCTCCGTCTACGGTGGCGAAGCTCTGCTTGGGCTGGGCGACATTATCATCCCTGGACTTCTGGTCGCGTTCTGCATCCGCTACGACTACTGTTCGGCTCGGCCGCTCTCACGCAGCTACTTTAGTGTGGCGTCGTGCACCTACGCAGTGGGTTTGCTGCTTGCAAACGCCATGGCTATCGTACTGCGGGACGTGGTTGCTGGCCAGCCAGCGCTCATGTACATTGTACCGCTGATGCTGACTGCAGTACTGGGCTGGGCCAAGCTCAATAGCGACTTGGAAGAACTGTGGGACGGCCCGTCATGTCTTCAAATGGAGAACGACGGGCTTACAGCACCGGTTGAAGAAGACCAACGACACGAAGAACAGCAGCCGCTGCTACCAATCTAGCAAGAGTTGACATGCCCTTCTCTGACGTACTTCGAGCTACCACATTACGAACACAGGAGGCCAAGAGTAACGAAAGAACTTCGTGTACTAGTAGATATAGAGCAGCATCGACGTGGGCGATACCTTCATAAGGCATGCACCCTCTCGTCTTAGCTGGGCAGCAACTTCTTCTCCCGCTCAGCGTACAGTCTGCAACAAGTTCACAGGCAAGGGTCAGTCGTTACAGCTCGTAATGCGATGGGACGAAGGGCAAACTACGACTCTCTCACCTCTGGAATTCATCTTCGGAGATGGAGAGCATGGAGCCATCCATCACCAGAATGAACTCGATCGCGCTGCGTAGGTTCACAAAGCAGTAGCCCGCCCTATGTATCAGCCGACAGAGAACCCACAACACACAAACTTGCTCGTCAGTGAACTACTACCAGCAATAATCGAGCAAAGCGAGAATACTTCAGTTCTCAGACGTACTTGGACATGAGGTCGGCTTGGTTCCGGTAGGCCGAGATGTACTCGCAGTTGGAATAAAGACGCGGGATTTGCGAATGCAGCACAATATAGATGAAGACGGGCAAAAAGTCGTCCGCGCCTGGACGGCTGCCCGCGTCTCCGCGGGACAAGTTGAGCACACTGAAGATCACACTGCAGCAGCGCACGATGCAGTTGATCTTGTCCCCTGGCGAGCGGAACGAGTTAATACGCCGCAGCTCGTCCTCCGCCATGGACCACACCACTTCATTGCGTATGCACGGCTTAATATCCAGCATGGCTGGCGTGACAAACTGTCCACACAAGAAAATCAAAACCACAAGCGTCAGAAAGCTACATCCACCTGTGCCTGTACATCGATCCATCCTACTGGTCCCAGTATCAGCCCGTACCGAGAGGAGCTGCATGCGTCGAAGCAGCGTCTCATCCTCCTTCTTCCACTGCTGGCACTCCTTGAGTTGGTTCAGTGCGATGTCCGAGATCTTGTCCATCACGTACTTCTCGATTCCATCGCGCGCCTTTGTCAGCTTGGCCTCGGACGCGTGTCGCCAGGCCGGGTGGTTTTGCAGCATGTCGTCCATGTTCCGGAAGAAGCGCTCGCAGCGACGACGAAACTCGTGCTGGCCGTAAAAGTCGTACTCCACATAGTCAGTCGACCTTGGTGGACGGCCATCGCCTCGAGGACCCAGGATGGAGCCCACAAACGTCCGGATCTTGTCCAAGACACCCCGCGAAGCTGGTAGACTGATGTGCTGCAGGAACTCGCCGTACGTGAGTCCATCTTCGTCCTCCTTCTTGTCCTCACCTGCTGGGTTCGCTTCAGCGTCGCGGTGTTGACGCTTCGCCTTCTCCTTCACGGCATCATCAATATCGGCGAAGAGGTTCCGCTGGCTGCGGCTTCGGGACGACAGCACCGACTCCGCCTCTCCAGACTCGCTGTCTTCGTCCGAATTCCCCTTATCCAGTTGTCCATGGTCAGTGGGACTTGTCTCCGGTCGCTGGTTGTCTTCTTCCTGGTTGTCATTCGTCAAAAGGCCGAGGTCACTCACGCTCAGCCGACCCGACATCTTCCGATTGGAGCGACGCAAGAACCCTGCCGAGCGTGCAAAGTCTTCTTCACTTGGACTGCTGTCCTGTCGCTCCAACGACGGGAGGCGCTTCAAGAACGACGAGCTTCGAGGCGACGACCACGATAATGGAGGCTTGGACACTGGCTCCGGTGCGTCTCCAAAGAGCGACGACGAGCAGGAACTCGTTGGCGCGCTGCCAGAACTGCTGCAGGTACTGGCGCTCGCACTGGAGCTGCTGGCATTTACACGAGTACGTGGTGGGTAGAGCAAGTGGTCCAAACCCACGTTCACAAGATCACCGCTCAACTTCTTGACCTCAGCCGGTAGTCCGTCCTCGGTCAGAGACTCCACCACCTCTTCCACACGAGAACACTGGAAGCCCATGGAGTCCAGATGTGCCTCCAATATCTCTCGCGCAGGTTCCACCATCGCAACGGCTCCAGAATAGTTCTTGACGCTGTTCAGCTGCTTGTGCTTTTTATCCTGCGGCTTGGCAACCTCCAGTTGGTTCGGGAAGCCGAATAACCCGTCTCCGCACGCTTGCGCCAGCGTTTTACCAGTTAAATCTCGGTTGTTTCCTCCTAGGTCAAGCGCTTTAGTGCTGGGTGTAACGGGAGCAGTAGTGGAAGCAGTGGTGGAGTAGATCTTGGCAAGAACCTCGTCCTGCTGCTCCACCGCGGTAGTAAGAAACTGGCAGCGCTCACGCAGCCGCGTCAGCTCCAGATCACGCGCCAGTAAGGCGCTGGTGAGATCCGCCACTTCGCCACGGAGCTGTTCGTTCTCACGGCGAAGCTGGTTCATGTCCGTGTAGCTTCTGGCGTTGCCGTTGTCGCCAGTGTCACGTTGGTTATCGCTGGACGATGCCTCCGCGCTGATTGTCGAGTCTGCCGACGCCGTGGACAAGGGGGAGTTGCGCTCAAGAGCGCTGTCGATCTTGGCCACGGAATCCAGCAGCGTCACTTCTTCGTCTTCATCGTCGGAGAAGAAAGACGCGCCGCCGTGGGGCTGGAACGGCATCTTGCTCCCCGGCCGAGCTGTATCTCCGCCAGTGCTTCTACTGCGCCATAAACTCTGCGCGCGCGGTTGCCCTGCAAGCGCACAAAGACAGAGAGTGTCAGTTCTAGTCGCCGCCGGTATTCGAGTCCATGTACGACTGGTTCCGGCCATAACGACCGCCACTTCAATGCCGTCGCAGCGACGTGGTGGCCCTCCAGAAGGATCCACGCTGCCCTCATGCATGCAGACGCAGACGCAAAGGCATACAGCTGCAGAGGGAAGTAGAGAGACGCACCGACACGAGCACCGCTGTCGCTGTGCATGGGGCTCGCAGGCGCGGCTTGTCCGGCGGGAGCTAAGTCGAGTTGTGTGCGAAGCTTTGGCGAGTTTCTCCTTCAGGCGTGCGTTCTTTCGCGAGCAGCCCATCCTTGTTCTCCCTGGGTATAAGGACCGCAGAACGAGCCTCCGAATAGCGATATTTGTTCGAAGCGATGAAATGTGGACGCTTCGATAAAGCCCAAAGTTACCCTGAGATACCAACGTGCCGTCCTGGCCCTAGAAGACAAACCTTTCTGTTTCGGGTCGACGTGTGCGGGCAAGCTCACACGCAACCTACGACCGCGGAGTAGGCCTCTGCGGGCACCCAGACTCCAAGAACCGGAATGAGCAAGTGCTTGTTCTTCAGATAGATGCTGCACGCGGCGTTCACGTCGTGGTCGAGCATCAGGCTACAGCGAGAGCACGAGAAGACCTTCTCACTGGTGATGCAGCAGCTGAGTCCCCCGCAGCACGAGCATGTCTTCGTTGTGTAATGCTCTTTCCACTGGAGCCACGACCTGTTTTTGACCCGCCTAGAGCGAGCGGAGCACTCGTGGTCTCGATCAGCCGAGATCCATGTCAGAATGGAGCGCGTTGCATCCAAACTGGCTCATAGCTAGACCCATAGTGTCTGCGACTGGCCGATCCCGCCGTTGATGTTAAGGGGCGTGAGTAGGAACAAAGGGATGGCATCTCGTGGGAATTCAGTGGTAGACTGGCAACAGCCAAGCGGTGCGCTCGGGTTCATAACGAGCTTGGAACGTGCCAGTCGTCTTTTGTGGCCCGCTTTCTTTACAGCAAACCCTATACAACGATAGACCTGCTTCCGAAGAAACCAGTACAACCGAGTTGTTCTTTATTTTTGACCCGCTTCAACTCTGGAGCCAAGTGCGTTTCCGTATTTTTCCCTGCAATGCGAGTCGCTAAAGCCAGGGTTTCGTGCGACTCGTGAGAAGTGATGAGATCCCGAAGGGTCGCCGTATGAACCGGTCGTGCTCGCCTGATGGATATGGCGAATCCTACAGCTTCTGACAAGCATCGGCGAAAGAGATCTCCCCCCCTTCCCTCCCTCCGCCGCTGTCTGCTGCGCGAAGAAGATCGCGCGTGCTGAGAATGGCGACCAAGACAGCGCACACCGTGGGCCGCGTCATGCGGCTGTCCTGGCGACCCGCGTGCATGCTGGCGATAGTGTTCTGTGTCTTGATGACACCGGCGACCGCGTCCGTGCAGCTGGATGTACACACATCCACGGCGCTGCAAGTGAACCAGGCGCTGCGCAGCTTGTACCGGGAAGGCGAGATGGTGGAGCTGCGCTCAGTAGCGCAGCAGGTCATCCAGGAGAACAACAGCGCAGGTGCGTGTTCACCGTCCATACCTCGCCATCGTGATGATACAAATAACTA
>JAADYK010000578.1:0-17114 GCA_023338225.1 Halophytophthora batemanensis
CAGCAGCACCCTTGCGTATCAACTGGCCCAAGTCAATCCCCCGTGCTTGCGCATCAGAGGATGGTGGCAAATACATGCAAGTCGCCACTAAGCAGATGCAGATAGCCCAGCAGATTACTTTGCATGATTGTTTGGACGAGCAGCAGGAGCCGCAAGGATGGCCAGGATGGCCAAGACCGAGGCGCATCGGATCGAACTAAGACGCCACCTTGGTGGAGTCCGCCTTGCCCAGCAGACGTCGTACGTTGGGCCAGTCCAAGGACGCCACGTCCAGGAGCTGCCAGCGGAACTCCATGGGCTGCGACGCACGGTGGCCCAGATACCCCAGTCGGCCGCAGTAGACGTACGGGCCCTGGGCGACACAATAGCCCAGCAGAGGCGCGTAAAGCAGCCTCACGTTAGTCCAAGGCTTCATGCAAGGACATGCCAGCTATCGCCACGACGCAGGCTTACCTGGGTCTGTCGGAGGAATAGCAGCAGCGGCTCTGGCTCGCCAGCACTGCCCTCCATACTGTCGTAGTACGTCTCGTCGAAGCGTAGACGCTCGTCGCCCCGCTGCGTCAGCAGCAAGCGACGCACCATGACAGGCGAGGCGTCCTGCCACCGACTCTGGCCGAACCACTGGAAGTGCACAGCACGCTGGCCGGCCAGCAGCTCCGCTTCCTGGAACACGTTGTCGTACTGGGAGTCGCTCTCCACGTTCACAAAGAGCGCCACGCCGTTCTTCCAGGGCTGCACGCCGCTCATGTTGGAGAAGCGCACGCCGAAGCCAGGCGGGCACATGCCTTGCATCACCGTGCGCTTGCCCACGGGGAAGAGCTGCTTGCCCAGCCAACGCGAGTGGAACGCTTCCAGGTCCAGCGGCAATAGCGAGCTTGAGAGATGCTGCGTCCGACCCTGGGAGGCCGACGGCTGCGCGGACACAGTCGTCGTAGGGAACAGCACCGGCAGGTCCAGCGCCTGCGGGGTCTCACGTTTCATGCGCTTCGCCTCTCTGTGCTCGGTACCCGGCTCCCGGGCTTCCTCGTCCTCAGCCTCCACTTCCTCCTCGGACCCCGACTCGCTCTCCTGCTTGGGTCTCAGTTCCCGGAGCCCAAAGCGCTCGCGCACATGCCGCCTAAGCAACCTCCGCCTCTCCATGTCTCTCTCCATGGCCCGCTCCGCGTTCTGCGCGCGCTCCAAGCGCTGGGCCCGTTGCCGCGCCGAGCGTCTTGTGGCCGCCACGGGCTCCTGGAACTCCGGCTTCTGCGCCCTGGGCTGCGCAGGCCGCCGCGGGATCTTGAACATGTTCAGCTCCAGCAGCTTCTTGCGGTTCTCCTCCATGCGGCGGCGCCGCTTGGCCTCATACTCGCCCAGCTCCACGGGCTCCGCCCCGTCCATCAGCTCTGCCTCCTCAGTCCCGTGCGCTCGGCGTTCGCTGCAATGACGGAATTCCACGGCGCGGCCTCTTTCACAGTGATAACATATGTGGCGCCACGACGGAGCGCCTCCTGCCCAAACGTTTGAATCAAGTTAAAGAGGGAATCGCTCGCAAAGCGTGTGTCATCCTGTAAGAGCAGGTCGGCTTCAAGCCGTTTGGGGTTAGAGCCCGCCTCGACCCTGGAGTTGAACCCGCTTGGACGATCACGAACCTGCTGCGAGCCGACGGCGCGAGGTCGCAGCTTTTGGGATTGCGTGCACATGTCGGCGGACGTCCACTGGTGCCACGCACACAGTGTCCGTGCACGTGTCGACGGACGTCCCCTGGTGCCACGCACTCCAGTCCACCACGGGCTTTCCGGGGTCGATAGACGGCACAGTGCAGAGGTACATCGGTCCTGGAGGTGTCTCGCTCGCGCTGATAAACGCCAGCTAGGACGCGCATTCGATGTCGGGAACCGATCAGCAGCAACGTACCCCGCTTCGGAGCAACGATCCAGAGCTCTTTGCTCAGCGTACGGTGATCTGGTTCCTTGATGCGATACGGTCATGCCAGTAAAGAGCTTGGGTCAAGAGGCCGCATGGCAGTATCCGCTCTCGCATCATCGTAATGGAGTCCACCTTGTCCTAGGGAGCTTTCAGTAGACGTCGCACGCTGGCCCAATTCAAGGACGCCAGGTCCAGAAGCTGCCAGCGGAACTCCATGGGTTGTGACGACGCGCGGTAGCCCAGATACCCCAGCCGACCGCAGTAGATGTAGGGGTCCTGGCCGTACCACAATGCACGCAAGATGAAGAGAGTCCGTGGCACAAGTGCATGTCAGTCCAAGCTCAATGCAGTGGCATGCTCGCCGTCGGCTCAACTCAGACTTACCTGCGTACGTCGGAGGAACAGCAACAGCGGCACGGCATTCACAGCGCCGGGGACCACCTTATCATAGATCGTCTCATCGACGCGCAGACGCGCGTCACCCCGCTCAGTCGCCAGCAAGCGACGAACCAAACCTGGTGAACTCGCCTTCCACCCAATTCGGCCAAACCATCGGAAGTGCACGGCACGCTGGCCGTTCAGGAACTCTGCCTCGTGGAACACATTGTCGTACTGGGAGTCGCTCTCCAAGTCCACAAAGAGCGTCACGCCGTTCTTCCAGGACTGCACGTCACTCGTATTGCAGAAATGTGCGTCGTAACCAGGAGGACACATGGCTTGCATCACCGCGTTCTTGCCCACGGGGAAGAGCTGCTTGCCCAGCCAGCGCGAGTGAAACGCGTCCACATCCAGCGACAGCTCCGAGCTCGAAAGCTGCTGGGCCGGGCTCCCGGAGGACGACGGCTGCGCAGATGGAGCAGCAAGGAACACCATCGACAACTCCAGCGCCTGCGGCGTCTCGCTCTTCGTGTGCTTCGCCTTTTTGCGCCCGCTAGCTGGTTCCCAGGCTTCATCTTCCTCGGCCTCAGCATCAGATGCTCTCTCCGGTTCCCAGGCTTCCTCGTCCTCCGTCTCCGCCTCCACCTCCACCTCCGATTCCGATTCCGATTCCGATTGGACTCCCCGTGTCGCCTTCTCCTTGCGCATGCGTTGGCGGAGCGAACTCCACCTCTCCTCAGTCGCCATCAGCGCCTGTGCCTCGCGCAACTCGTGCAACTCGCGCTCCAGCTCCGCCTGCTCTGCGGGCTCTGCGTCCTCCAAGCGCTGGAGCCGTTGCCGTTGCCGGGCCAAGCGCCTTGTGCGCTCCACCGAACTCTGTCGCGTCGAGCGTCTTGTGGGAGCCACGGGCCGCTGCCGCTTCGGTTTGTGCGTCACCGGCCGCCGCGGGATCTTGAACATGTTCAGCTCCAGCAGCTTCTTGCGGTTCTCCTCCATGCGGCGGCGCCGCTTGGCCTCATACTCGCCCAGCTCCACGGGCTCCGCTCCGTCCGTCGCCGCCATGTGCCAATTGCTCGCCTGGAAGTCTGATGTCCAACCGGGCAAGAACCCGCGTTGATTCCGAACCCGTTTAGTCGATCGCGAACCCGACGAAAGGATCCGATTCGGCGTCGCGAGATCGCAGTACGAACCTGGGATCTGACCCCGTGTGGGCGATCGCGATCCCGACGAAAGGACGCGATCCGCCAGACTGCATTTACGTCAGCATGGAGCCCGGCAAGGTGCGGCCTCTGGACAGCTTCTCGCGTGAGGACGTACGGCACACGCTGCGCACGCACTTCCGCGCGCAGGCTGCGCATGCTGGCCACGCCCACAGCACTGCTAGCGGCGGCGGTAGCGGTCGCAAGCGTGTGCTTTTCTTCGTGCACGTGCTGAAGGACTCGACGACGACAGACCCCAAGCGGCTGTTCGGGCACGGCCATGGCCACGGCGCTGGTGCGAGCGCGACAGCCGCCAAAGGCTACATCCTGTGCGTGACGGCGCAGGACACGACACGAGACCAGCACAAGAAGCAGCAGCTGGAGCTGCACTACCTGCAGATGCTGAGCAACTTGTCGGTGGACGCGCGGCATACTTGGGACCTCAGCCACTTGGAAGCCATTGAACTCACTGGACGTGGCAGTGGCCAGTCGGACAAGACGCGCGGCAGCTTCGCGCTTGGCTTCACGGACGCTTTGCCCACCCGACAGTGGATACTGGACGTTCGCGAGAGCGCCACCGCCTTGCACGAGTTCCTTTGGGGCCTCTGCGCGCTCGTTGTCCAGCAAAAGGTGCTTGAGACTCGCATAGCCGCTCAGCTTTCAGGTGCATTGCTGGTATACGCGTCTCTAGCGTTGCAATTGACGGTTGATGTGCGTGTGCGTGTGCGTTGGTGCTGAGTAGAATGAGCTGCCGCGCCTCGTGCGCCTCGACGCTCACGAGCTTCAGGACACGGCAGTCAAGCTGGATCTGCCCAAGAAGTACGAACTGGATGTGGATCTGCGGCAGCACACGGTATAGATTGGTGCAGACCCCCACGCTCGTGCGTGTCGCTGCAGTTCTTGCTGGCTTGCCTCTAAGCGTGTTGTTCTGTGTTCGCTACCAAAGGCAGACGCAAAGGCGAGCAATGCAGCGGCGGATGCAAAGAAAGATGTCAACGGCGGAGACGGCAGTGCCAGCAGCAAAAGCAAAGGAAGCCATGGCGGTCGTGCGGGGAGCGACATCGGTGGCTTCCGATTGACCGCTGAGGAGAATGACGACGCGCTTCAGCTGCTGGCAGGCGTGGACTGGGGCGAGCAGCAGCTCTCCACTGTCGAAGATGGTCTCCTCAAGAAGCTACGAGCGCTGGAAGACGACAACATCGCCTTCCTTCTTTCGCTGGACGGAGCCGTGGCTGTTGCTCCGATCACTCCTGCCGCTAGTAGTACTAGCCGCGGTGAGGCTCCCAAGCGGAGTAGCCACGCGTCTCCTGAGAGTGCACAGGCGTCGGTGGATCACATCCTGGACGCCATTGGCGCACTGCAGCGCCGTGTGGCAGCCATTCAGGACTGGACAGACGACTCGGACGAGGTATTGGGCTTGACGTCCAGCAGTATGCAGCACTTTGAAGCACTCAACAACCAGATGGAGCTGCATTTCAAGAACAGTGTGGCGGTGCAAGAGGAGCTTGAGAGGCTGATGGCGTTGGTGGAGATCTCGCGCGACCACATGCGCATTCTGTTGAAGCCGGTGGAGATTTTCCCGGAGGAAGCAGGGCTACTCACTAGCGCAGGCAGTGCGCCTGACAGCACTCCCATCGCCGCGGACACTACCGAACGCACACAGGAGGTGATGAGTGCCGTGGACAGCCTTGGCAAGGCCATCAGGGCCACACAGGCGTTCCCAGCCAACGAGATGGCTGCTTTCCGTGCTCGAGGAGACGAACTGACCAAGCTGGCGACGGCCTTTGGGGAGAGGCTCACGGGGTCATTCGATGCGTTTCTCCAGCGCAAGCTCAAGCCGGTCATGAGCCCGCGATCGCTCATCAGAGTGACTGCAGGCGGTGGACAACTGCACTTGCCGAAGACTCCGACATCCTTTGTGCGCGAAAAGCGCGAGACGTCTTCTTCGTGGGCATCTCCTCGACGCTCAAGTGTTGAATCTCGCTTCAGCCGTGCCATGATGTCGTCGGAAACCAGTGAGGCGGAGGACATGAACTGGGAGTTCAGCAACGACGAGCTGCACGGTGTGCTCACTCAGTACCAGACGCTGTTCGAGCACGTAAATTCGATGGACCCACGCATCCTGGAGACGTTGAGGAAGACGTACAGCAAACAGCTCGCGGCTGTGTACAGCGCGCACTTGCACTCGCTGTTCCGCTGTCTGAGGGACAAAATCCCCAAGACGACCAAGCATTCGTTTACCAAGCCCACGTCGCTGTCCTCCTGGAGCCACCACTCGTCCGCGTCGTCATCTAATCTCGGTGAAGCCATTGGCGCGTCCGCACTACTGCAGCAGGCGCTGGACCATTTTGTGCCGCTTGTTCTTCGAGAGCAACGCTTCATGGCACGAGTGTTCTTCTCCGGTTCGCAAGACCAGGAGAAGCATACTGGTGGTTGCAGTCACGAGGCGGAAGAGATTGTCTTGGTCATGGAAAGCGTGTTCGAGAAGCTTCCCAAACGGCTGAACGAGTTCGGCGAAGCGGTGGCAGTGAAGAGCATCCTGGACGTACTTTCGCTCGTTGTCCTGGTGAGTACGCAGTTGGACGGATATCGCCGCCAGAGCGAGTTCCTCCTCAACGTCATGGTGAGTTTCCAGCTCCAGATGAAACGCATGCTGATCAAGTTTGCAGAGGACCAGGTACGCTCGTAGGCGACTCGGTGGTGTGGGTTGCGTTGCTGAGACCACGTTGAGGTATACCGATCTAATCCGCGGATTGCAGGAAACTTGGATCACCTCGCATCACGTTGACACACGCATGGCAGGAGTGCTTGGACCTGTCCAGAAGATCATGGTACGTGGAGGTGTCTCGCTGATTTCGCTTCTGGCTGGAAGAGCACCGACTTGGTCAATTGACGGCTGCAGTTTCTCACTTACGCTCGCATGTGCACTGCAACGACTCACTGTGCGACGCTGTGACAGGGTCTGGTAGTGCGGATTGAAGAAAGCATGTCCGGCAAGAGCGACGACAGTACGCTGGCATCCATGTACAGTCTGCTGCTCCCAGCAACGCTGCAGTGGGTGGCTAAGGTTTCAGAGAGCAAACCCAAGTACACGGCTCTCACACGATTCGGTGAGCTCATAGGGTGGATGCGGTTAGTTCACAGCATAGCTAACGGTCTCTTACCTCACCTTTGTGTCGTGGCGCTCACAGAGAACTACCTCTTCATCTACGAGAGTCTCAAGGTCGCCAACCCTTCCAAAGAGCACCCGCTGGCCCAGTACGCCAAGGAAGCCCACGAGCGCTACGTGGACAACTTGCAGCGCTACTTGACGTCCATTTGGACGTACGAGTTCAAGCAGCTCGTGGTACGGTGGCAAAGTAGGACATTGTGTTGTCTTCCCCATACAAGTCAAGTGTGGCTCACCTCCACTGCGCTCTTTGTCTTGCTATCACTGGCTGCAGCCACTGTTTGCATCCATCGAGTCCTTGCTGACCACGCTTCCGGCAGAGGAGATCCAGTACCATTCGTCTCGCCAGGAGGTTCGACGCGTCCTGGACGCCACTGCAGCAACGGTACGAGGACAGAACCCCAGCCAGAGCTCGCTGTACCAGTGTCTCCACTCCGATCCGCCACGTGAGTTGCTTCTGACTGACTGGCGTTGCTGTCTCCGTCACTGCAGTTCGAAAAGTCCATCCGAAACCTGCGCGACCGCATGAAGAAGCACATGAGCGCCAACCCGAAGGCTTTGCCCGGCGTGTGGACGCACCTGATGGCCTATGGCAGCGCTCGACTCACCTCATACGCCAAAGTCGCAGAGGATTGCTACCACCTCCAGTTGGACCCATCGCCGAAACGCGGCTCGGAACTCATGGCCAAGTACGCGTTCACCTAAAGCAGTGTCGTGTTGAGCAAGTACCTTCCAACCATGCACAGCAGACCCAGTACGCCACCTTTAAACGGCGATGGGGTCTCTCCTTCTTGCCTACTCTAGCTTCTGCTTCTCTGTTGTCGCTGGCTCCACAGCAGTCGGGAAGAACCAAATGGCGAGCGACAGCGTGTGTACAGCCACGTAGATGCAGCAGATGTACGGCAATGCCAGCAGGTTGAGGTGCTGCACGAAGCTGTCCACCACGAAGGCCGCGCCTTGCATCGCATCTATCGTAGGAAGTCAACTCACATGTTAGTCTGTGCTTGCAGGACGCGTCCGAATGGATAAATCCTTTGTACCTGAGCGAGTCCACTGCAGCAACGCGAGTAGAAGCATCGGTGAGGAGAGTGCGAGCCACAGCGCATTCCAAACGTTCGTGGAGAACGAAGCAATGGATTTGGGAACCACACGTGCGAAGTGAGCCATGGGCAGTGCGCAGAAGAAAGCCATGGGGTAGTTGAGGATCCCCAGAATGCAGTGCGCGAACCTGCGCCATACACACACAAACAACGACCAACAAGTTAGCATCAAACCCTCGGTTTCGAGGCAAAAGTACACGTCACAGGCAGCTTTGCGTGCGTATGCGTACACGAGAAGCACCATGACAAGGAACTTGAGCGCTCTCCAGCCAGAGTCCTGCTCCGGTGCGACCTGCTCCGGCGTGGGCACTGGAGTAAGCGACGTGTCGCCGCATTCCACTGTCGTGGCCAGCTCTCCCTCCTTCTCGGCCTTTTTCTTCTGCTCTGCCTCGTAGATCTTGAGCTTCTTCTCCCAGTCACAAACCTCCACACAGCCAGAGAAGGCTGGAATGCACCGTAGAGCGGGCATGACGAGCGTCACAAACAGCGCCTGGACGGCAGAGATAGTGGCCACCAGCGTCCACCACTGACCAGCGGGGGTCGTACTGGCCCTAAGAGAGCTCAACAGCGACACATCCGTGGAGAACGAGCGGCAGAGCAGCGCTAGTAGAGCCACACACAGTGCTTCCACCACCAGGAAGGCCGCCAGCGCGAAGGCCACGCGCATGCCGGCTGTGCGAGTCGCCAGGTAAAAGAGGTGTGCCACCGCTGGTGTGATGGCTAATGCCACTACGTAGTAGTACTCCCCCACGGACACGAAGGTGGTCGTATTTGGCAGTACGTACAGGAAAAACGATTGGTGCAGCTTCTCCTCCAGGTTGCTCAGCGCGCGAACCACCATCTCAACCGCTCGCAGTACATCACGCACTCCGAGGAGATTGACTCCACCCGAAGACAGAGACGACGACGAGCGCTCCGTCAAAGACAGCGTGATGCTGTCGATGTTGTAGCGGATGAAGTTCGCGTGGAGACCTGAAGGCCCCGTCGCAAGCGTCGTCATGAAGTGCAACATACCACCGAGGTTACGAAGATACACCTTGACGCCGTGCTTCATCTCCTTTGGTCCGAAGCGTTCAGTCAGATCTACAGCGAAGGTAACAGCCGATGAAATGACGTCTTCATGCTGGGATTCATGGCCAGAAAGCTTCGTGTCTGCGCGATCCAGTACCACCGGCAGCTTATTCCATCTACTGGCGCGCACAGCAGTGTTGACCAGGTCCAGGTTCGGGAGCTGGCCGTTCCTGCCTGCAGCATAGACGCCCACAGTG
This sequence comes from Halophytophthora batemanensis, assembly GCA_023338225.1. Lineage (NCBI taxonomy): Eukaryota > Oomycota > Peronosporomycetes > Peronosporales > Peronosporaceae > Halophytophthora > Halophytophthora batemanensis. The sequence continues at coordinate 9,023 of JAADYK010000578.1, forward strand.
TTCACACTCCGCCAGTCACTCATACTCTCGAGGTTTACCGCGGCACGAATGACACCAGCGCGCATGGGCAGCGAGCCCTGCAGCCCATGCTCGGCTGGGTTTAGATGGTAGGCTTGAAGCCAGGCCTCCGTCCCAGGCGCATACCCGTCGCTACCGTCCAACACGCCGTCTACCCAGTCAAGCAACGTGCCAAAGAGCGAGAGAGTTATAGACCTGAAGAACTTCGCTGCCAGATGAGTGGAGAGAGAGCACTTGGCATGCGTACCGTCCGCGACCAGAAGGATGACGTCTTTGGCCAGCCACTTGGCCTTGGCCAGGTACTGAAGCAGCGCTAGGCCCAGCGTCAGGCCTGAGTAGTCTCCGCTACGCTCGCCGACGTTGCGGTAATGCGTCACGAGCACGATGGCCTCCTTTGGAGCGTTGAAAAGGCAGCAGTAATGAGTGCCAGACTAGATCAACAGAAGGCACGACACGGCTAGATCCCTGGCAACGTACCTTCCCGTCGGCTAGCGGCGACGCACGCAAGATGCCATACACATTGGTACGCTGTGGCGCGTCCTCGGCACTGCGGAATGTGTGCTTGTACGCCTCCACGCGGTCGATGCTGCGCAGTTGTGAGCCGATCCAGTCCACGACACTGGAGCAGTTGGCGTCGCAGCCGGCGGACGGCAGCCCAGGTAGCTGCAGTAGCTCCTTCTGGAAATTGCGCGCAGCGCGCGCTTCGTGGTGGCTGGCGCGCGCCTCCATGAGGTCGATCAGCAGCGCGTTCTCCGACATGTACGTGCCGCGACACTTCAACTCGCCTGGCTCGGCGGACGCGTCGCAATCGACAAGCGTGAGGGCTCGGAGCACGAAGTGACCGGGGACAAACCGCCGGGCTGCGCGACGCGGGGCGTACCTGTGGTGACCGTCACCGCCGGATGTAGCAGCAGCCACACGATGCTCAAGACGTACGTCCCCCAACTGCCACGTGCACGGCACACAACAGCGCAGCATTGAACACCCCCGCCTGTGTGGGAACAAACGGCCTCGCGCAGCACCACGCGCGCATGCAGCTACATAGACACAGGCGAGAGGACTGCGTTACCATAGAGACAAGCTGCGAGCTGCCAGGAAGCCGCGCACGCGGAGCAGCGCACGCCGCGCCTTGGACTTGGGATCCGCCATCTTAGCTACTGAGCGCTTTGGCCGGAAGTGCGGGTCACGATCGCTCCAGCGGCTTCCGATCCGGATCGCGGCGGAAACGGTTCGCGGTTGGTGGCGCGTTTTTAGCCAATCAAAGGAGAGCCACGACCCCCAGCTGGACGGCCTGGGTCCAGTAGCACGGCGGAAGAACAGAAGCTGGAGAAGCGGGCACGAGTGGCGGCGCGCATGGCGGATCTCGACGGCTCCAGCTCGCAGGCGCGCGCGGCGGCCGCACGTACCGAGGGAGCTGCGAGCGAGGGCGGCGCGTCTGGCGGCGGCTCGGCGCCAGCAACGGCGGGGACGGCAGCGCACCCGTCTTTCGAACCCCGGCGAACAGCGGCGCGTGCGCGTGCGCGCGGGAAAGCGGGGCCTCGAGGCGGCGCCAGGCCCCGGCGCGGCGGCGCAGGCGCAGGCGAGCAGGAAGACGACGCGTCCATGCCGTCTCCACGCGCGGGCGGGCCGATGCGTCGTGTGCGCACGGTGAAGCTGGCGACGCGGGTGCATCCGGACGCGTTGGCGTCGTATTTGTATGGCGAGCGTGGTGCGCGTAGTATGAACGGCATCATGGACAGCACGGGCTGCACTATCGACTACTGCGCGCTGTCGCCCGGGGAGATGGAGCGCGCGCCGCAGACCCACGCGTACGTGATAAACTTCCTGGTGTCGGCCGAGACGAGCGAGCAGATGGAGGACGGCGTCGCCCAGCTGCGCAAACTGGTGGACCGCGTGCAGGTGCATCTACAGAAGAAGGCGCGGAGTCGGCATGCATCTGGAGGATACACGAGTGTGCGGAGCGGTGAGATGGAGATGCAGCGGGAAGAAGCAGTGTACACTGAAGGTCGCGAGACCCGAGAGCGGTATTCGCTGGTGGACGAGTCGGCTGGGATCTCGTCGACTAGAGCTGGAGATCCCAGTCATGTGGATGCAAAGCGACGCGCAATGCCATCGTTGCCCACGGCCTCAGCGTCGCCCACGGCAGCACAGACGTCGGGATCGAGTACTGGCGACGCGGCTTCTAAACGGAAGGCTGTAAGTCATCATCCAGACGAGATTCGGTGGCAAGAACGCAACGCAGTGATAGAGTCGCGTGCGGACGAAGCTTGGGGCGCGCCATCCATCCAGCGAGTGTACTACAGCAGCGGCGGGAGGCGATTTCGACGCGAACAGCCTCGGTACACGGAAGTGGTGGACGTGGATTCGGACGAGAAGAGCGGCTTCGAGCCGTCCCAGCGTCCTGTCAAACGAGTGACAGTGGACGCAACAAGTGCTGAGTTTGCATTCCGCCAGCAACAGCGTGGAGAACCAGCAGCGCACTTTGTCACTCGACGCAGAGTGCGACGGCGTCCAGAGCACGCGCGATTCGCACCGAGAGGCTATAGTTCTCGGAATGACGAGTACGTCATGTATCCAGCCGGTGCGCAGCCTGACGCAGGTGAAAACCACGCCACAAGACTTGCCCGATCTCGCCAGGCACCTCGCCAGTTTCGCGACTTTACTCCAGGAACGGCACGCTTTGAGGACGCGCGGTTCGAAGACGAAGAGATGCGGACCCCACCTGCCCTCAGATCTCCTCGAGGTTTCGTGGATCCCGGGTTCTCTGCATCTCAGCAGCAGTCGAACCAATACGGCGACGAGATTGAGGACGATGAAGACGGAAACGACCGCTTTTCAGAGTACGACGAGGTTGTGGATTTGACACGCGAAGGAGTGGGTGTAGTGGGCCCATCGGAGTACAGGAGACTGCCAGACCAACAGCAGTCCCTGCAACATGGACGTCCAGGCACACATAGAGGCTTCAAGCGTCCGCTTGGAACGATGCGAGGTGACACATCGCCGGCGACGTCTATTTACCACCCGCAGGTGCCCTATATTTATGAGTACGTTGACGATGAAGACGATGAGTGGATCAGCGGCGACGACGACCTTGCACTAGCGTACGGCTATCCTGCCCACTACCAGCGTCTGGACGCGATTCCGCACGGCATGCGACGTAGAAGACGATACGGTAGTGTCGGCTCAGCGGTGAATGTGCAGCAGTGGGGAAGTCCGGCGGGCCTCGATCGTCGACGAGTCTTCAAGCGTCGGCGAGTTCCCTATTACGAACTGCCGCTGGAAGAAGCGACAGTGGAGGTGCCGAGTGATGACCAAGCGATCCCCTCTGCGCTTGCACCTGAAGAAATGCAGACAAGAGCCTCGGAGCCGATGGAGGAAGAGGAGAATCTGCGGGATACGTCTTCTCGTAATGTTGACAATTCGATCGCTGCTGCGAGCGGTAGTGATGCGATGGCAGCGATTCGAGAAGGAGTTTGCAGTGGTGACGATACTCCGTCGGGTGAGGAAGCGCCGGTGTTCCCTGACCCTGAGAGCGACGATGCGGACCGTCACGGCAAAGCAACTGCTGGCGTGGTCTCCGTCACCGTGCGAGAGTCTACAGCGGCTTTGGACCCTGAAGTAAGTCAGCGCACTACTGGCGACGCAGCGGTTCAGGATCATGAGATGGAGGAGCGGAGCGACCCGGCTGCGGGTGTTCCCAAGAGCGAAGAGTCCGTGCCGAGTCCGAGCGTCGTGGATCAAGGCAACGTGCAGTCTAGCACATTGTCTACAGGCCCTGCATCCGGGACCCCTGTGAACACCAGCACTGAACGTTCTACCGATACGACGTCTGTGTCTGCAGCTGGCACCCCGCCTGCATCTTCCGCGGCTACGATTTCTTCACCAAGGTATTGTGCTGCTTACATTGCATGCGTTTGTTCTTGTTGCTCTGTTTGGGTTCCACCTGATTCTAACTTTTCCGTGTTTGAATACTTCCGTAGTAAACGACCGACCCGCTCTCCGGAAGAAGAGAAAGGACGCGTGGCCAGTCCGCTTGCTAGTGCGGACCCAACTGCTGTTGCTCCCGAACTCAACGAAGATAGCCAGGCTGATGGCAACTTGGCGAATAGAATTGCACGCGAGCAGGTCGAAGAGAGTCTCGGTTCTTCGTTCGACGGCAATGCGCCGACCCACACGAGCAATGCCGTTCAGAGCCAAGAACCGAGCGTAGTTTCGACGGTCACGAACCCTCCTGCGTCTGCAAGAATCGTCAATGACACGGTTCGAATCAACGATCAAGTCATCTCCTCTCTGGAGAAGATGAACTCCGTGGAGGCCGACTACGTGACTGTCAAGCAAGAACTCGCAGCTCAAGAGACCAAGTTCCGAGCGATGGAAGGGGACCGCAAGTGCCGCCGTCAGCTGGAAGTGTTGTGTGGTGTCATCTACGACCTCCAGTGCCGGATGGAAAGTCGTCCAAACGGGCTGGATCACCCTCTCAAGAACGAAATACTGACGCATCTCGACAGCTTGCTCGGAGATCTGTTTACCACAGAGAGGACACTGCAAGAGAAGGTTGGCGTTCTCCGGATTGGCTTGGAGAGAGTTCTAGTCATGGGCGGGCTCTTGACGACAGCCCACAGTGCGACTCCCGATTCCTCAGATGAGCCAGCTGAGCGACAAGATGTCGAGAACGCCGACACGGAGGAACCACCTCCCAAATCAAGTGGGGCGAGAGTGAGTGGTGCTGGGGAGGAAGGACAGACGAGCTGGGAGGACGATGGCTGGTTCGAAGACGCTGCGTCCTTGGACCCGGCCAACGAGTCCGAGGAGGAGGAGACGCTCGTGTCGCAGATCTCGCCTAAGGACAGCAATCTCAAGCTGGAAGGGGAGTTTTTCGCCGTCAAGCGGGAAGAAGGGAGCTCAAGACACTGTCCGCAGGAGCTTCCTTCCTTTGTATGGTCGTTTCTGGCGCAGCTGGTGGCTTCCGGTCCGCAATCGTACGTCATGAGGGTGACACACAAGCGGCTGCTAGAGGAGATCTCCAACTGCAACCCGTACTACTATCTACACCCTACTAACCTGTCCAGCAACAGTTCGGCTTCCTCGACCCCGACCCCGACACCACCCGTTTGTGAGTTCGGCTGTCGCGGTGCTTCGGCTGTGAAGTGGGAGCGGAAGCTGGTGTCGCAAATCAGTTCGCGGATGAAATCCTTCGACAACGTGGCGTATTCGTTGGCCCGTAGCAGCGGAGGCAAGGAGGTGCTCAACCGCAAGAAGATGAACTCGATCATCCGCAAGCTGCACCTCGTAGCCATGCAGCTGCATTCGCTGGTATCGCACCTGTACTGCGTGAAGGGTCAAACTACCTGCAAAGAAGTAGACTCGCTCCCGATCGCGCTGAACAACTCGCACTTTGAGCGCAAGATGGGTGTGTACAAGTCGAGACTGAAGCTCGTTGTGCCGCACAAGTATCAGCACCACCAACAGCAGCACTCTCAGCGGAATGGCTCCAACGAACCCACCGAGGAACTGCTGCGCGACACGTACGAGTTCTTCCCAGAGCTCCTGCTGTGTGTGGACATCTGGGGCTACAACTACCGCGAAGGCCATGTCAAGCGCCGTGTCGCCGAGAACGACAGTGTTGCTTCTAGACCTCGGACGGGGCCCGACGCGACGGAGAACGCAGTATTCCCATTGGGATTCTTCCGCGAAGTGGAGAGTCGGGCTTTTGACTTCGAACACGATGGCAACGGACTGCTTCGTCGTATCTGTGACGAGCTGCTGAACATCGTGTGCCTCTGGAACGACTTCAAGTGGACGGATAACCTGGATAGTGTGGCGCTGGAGTGCATTGTGTCGTTCGAGACGGACGTGACAGCCAGCATTCTCAAGATACTGGAGCTCCATGCGCACCATCTGCAGGCCGTGTGGGCGGTGCGACTGCTGGACAACCCAGAGCGTCTTCGTGGCGTTCACTTCACGCAGTTGAATGCGTATTATAGCGACAGGAGTCGTGGTGGGTTGACTCCCTCTGCTGGTCTCCCCGTACGTGCAGCAGTGTCGACAAAGAGCGCGTCACCCAACGTCGTGCGTCGTGACAATGAGATGGAAATTGCTGCTGACGAAGCCAGAGCCATGGCGATTGATGACTCCGTGAACCAACGGTGTGTGGAGGAGTACTGGACCCGCAAGTCGGAAGCGCTGTCACTTCACAGAGAAGGCGATCATGAGATGGAGGAGACCGATGCCTCGTTGCTAAGTGTGGAGGAGATCTCTTCGTGGGACCAGTCAAAGCTGAACTCGTGCTTGTTGAGGTGGAGCGACGTGTACGCGGCGAGAACGGAGTTGAACACGCTGTCGTCCGTCACGCAGCGCATGCTAACGCACGAGGTCCAGCGACTCCCGTCCATGGGGGACAACGACACAGTCGATGAAGCGGACTTTTACAAGGTTGACGTGGCGGCGGGGCATCTTCTAGCGGTCATCAATCGCGCTCAGATCCTGAGCAGCGACGCGGTGACGGCCTCCGAGAAGCTGGCGCTCCATTTCGCGTCGAATCAGCTCCCGTCGGAGAAGAAGCACGCGGTGCGTCCCGACGATGGCGTGGTGGCAGGCACACCGAAGAACACAGTTCAACCGACGATCTCATCCAGCAGCACGGAGAACCCTTCGGGAGATTGTGCGCCTGTTGCTCGTACTCGGTCTAGCACGGCCAGGAATGCCGCTGCATCCGGCGATAAGCAGGGTGGCAAAGAACAGGGAGCGACTTCTGCTGTCGAAGAAAAGCAGGAAAGCGCGTCGAACAGTGGCAGCGATGACAAGGACGTAAGCGGCGATGATAAAGACGAGCGCGGCAAAGACACGGACGCTGGCAAGGACGTGGTCATGGCAGCAGCAGACGAACCTCTGGAGCAGCCAGAGCTGAAGGACCTGATCCAGCTGCTAGCTGTCACGAAGCACGAGATGGAGGAGCTGTGCAGTCACCGCCCACGGTCCGCACGCGTGCGTGAGAAACTGCAGACTCAGTCTGTGGAGCTGGCGCGACAAGCCGTGGAGATCTTCCGCAACATCACCAGCATGTACGCGGCGCAGCGGCGCTGAGTCGACGACACCCCCGTTCGGTGCTGGTACGCATATGCGAGGAGGTACATGCGCCGAGACTGCTGAGACCGTCGCTCTCTCCAGTGTGCATGCCAGACAGTGAGGCCAACAGCGCTCCCAGAGTTGTGCAGAGGCTCTGCGAGGCTTGAGATAAGTGCAAACACTAGTAGTATGCCCGTTATCCACCGCAGCTGATGCTTCTTCGATGTTGCACTTTAGGGGCGTCGGAGTGCACGCGGCTCCGGATGACGTTGCTCAGGTGTCTCTGCTGATCGTGTCAACGAACTCATAGTCGCGGTATGTCAGTGGCGGCAGGCAAACCGTCGTGGCTTCCCCAGTACAACGGATCGAGTTGCTGGAACTTCTTCTGCTGTAGCACTATTACGTTTTACAGTGAGAATGTCACAAAGTCCTCCGTTTTCTCCCCACCGCATCTCCAGAAAAGAGTGACGCCATATCCAGGACTTTCGACTTGGGATGCAGGGCTTCTTGCCTTGAAGACCCGCGTCGGTCACCTGGGTGGAGACTTTCTCGTCACCACGAGTTCTCTGTGTGAGAACTTTTTTGTCTTTCTTCAACGCTGGAGCTCGACAGGGCGGGGCTGGCCAGCGAGCGCGCACTTCAGCAGCTCGAGGATGTTGATGGCCGCGTTCACGTCGCGGTCCCAGTAGTTCGCCTCGCACTTCTCGTTGTTGCACACGCGCACGCCATAGCACTCTGTCTTCTTCACCTCGCACGCCCGCGCGCGGTACGCCATCCTCCCCTTGCGACGCCTGCGCCTGGGGAGCGCCTGCTCCACGTCGTAGAACGCGGGCGACAGCTCGCAGCGGCACGTCGAGCAGAGCTTGCTCGTCCTGAACTCGTCCATGGAAACCACTGTCGCGCGCTTCGCCAGCGCCTGGCGCAGCCCCTTCACCGGACTGCTCGCGTGCCCTTTGACGCCCGACCGCCGACTCCAGTCGCCGTACGCCACGCATGTGTTGGTAAAGTC
>JAADYK010000579.1:0-17093 GCA_023338225.1 Halophytophthora batemanensis
CAACAACAGTGTGCAGCTAATGATCGCCAGCGACCACAATGGCGCGACTGGTACGAGTTCACGCCAGCAACCCACGGTGTTCAAAAGCACCTCGCGGGGGACGTGGAGTCGGTACATGCAGCGAATCAACCCTTTCAAGAGTACGGCATGCACCCCGCCGAAGCTCGAGGCTCGAGGCTCAACCATGCTCCAGAAGAAGGAAACGGCTCGTGTCGCCGGCAGGCATTAGTCATTGGCGAGACGCCCACCTCTGATGCCCCTGCACTCGCTTCAAGCTACCCGATGGCTGTAGAGGAGCGTGATCGACTCTGCCCACCGCGTCTTCGCGCCTCTCCATGAGTTCCGCCCTGCTGTTGCTTCTCGGCCTCTGCACGCAGCTCCTTTCCTGCAGGCAGTGGTAAAGCGTTGGCAACAGGAAGTGGAGTGACCCGAGCAAGGCGTTCCTGACGTGGTTCATGAAGCGGATGGCAGCGCAGAAAGCTAATGCCCGGCTGATAACTTCGCTCTACGATTCGCAATTGACGACGTGCATCCAAGAGTAGGACCCCGACACCATGCGGTGTGCCCGCTTTCCGGGTGCCTTGCAGTCTGGTGCTGGTCCTTTCCCCGCCCTGCGTCTGTGCGCCTCTTGTCTTGCGGTCTCGGGGGCTCACCTCTCATTTCCAGATTCACCCCCAGAGAGATCGCCACGATGGGCGTGCTGCACGGACTCGCCGTCGTTGGGGCCACTCTGGCGGTGCTAGGTGGCCTTCCTGCTGTTGAGGCCACGTCGTGCGACTTGCTGGAGGTATTCACACTCCTGAAACCGCTGGCTGCGGACGAAGACGCCGTGGCGTGCATCGCAGCCACGGCCTATGATATGCTGCCGCCCACTGCGATGCCCACGGACGACCAGCTTGAGCTCATTTGCGCTACCGACAGCTGCGTGGCGATATTCAGCTCGCTGGAGGAGCTCGGCCTCCCGGACTGCACGATTAACCTGCTAGGCGGCGTGAACGTGAAGGAGATCGTGGACGCCGTTGTCGCCTCCTGTCCGGCCGTTGCGAGTGCTAGCGGTAGCGCCTTCGCCGATGCAGCGACGGACACAGAGGTAACCAATCTTGTGTCCGAGTCCACGACGACCGAGACAAGCGCGACGAGTGACGACTCGAGTGAGAGTGCTGCGACGGACGTGGAAGAGGCGGCGGAGACACCCGCGCCCACAACAACCACGACGACTGTGATCTCGGACAACTCCAAGAACTGCATTTGAAGAGGTCCAGCAATACCACCGGCGAGGCTGGGAGCCTGGCCTGTAACTAGATATTTCTTGCTTCACTACGGAAAATTAACGCGTACTCGTGTTGTTGCTGCATCGGCGTTTGTCCGTCCTGTTGCGCTCGACGACGAGGTTCGTTGGCAGCAACTGGTAGATGTGTCTCTTGCCATATCGATCAGTGCAGGCGCACAGATCACTGGAGCGCACGTCGCGCGTCTGCAGGGAGGAGGCTGCTAAACCCAAGTGAGTGTCCACGGCGCCCGAAATGGCTTTACGCCGACGAACGTGGCGCAGAATGGAGCTGAACAGAGCTGAATAGAGCTGCCGCCACATGCAGCCCAGCTGCTCGAGCCCAGCTGCACGAGCACCATACTCTTCTGTGCGCAAAGGTCAGACATCGCCAAGATGTGCTTCTAAGCTACCACGAGATACCAAGATACCGTCCAGGTCTGGAAGACATACCGGTTTTTGGTTCGGCTCGACGTGTGTGAGCTTCGTCACACGCGGCAAACAACTGCGGAGTAGGCATCTCCGGCCACACGGACTCTAGAGCGAGCGGAGCACTCGTGGCCTTGCGTGGCCAGGATCCGTGACAGCATGGAGCGCGTTGCATCTAGGCCCGGGTGGTCATGGTGTCTTTCGTATCACGAGTAGTGGGGACTCGGTGGCAAATAGCAAGGTCATCGCTGACAAACACCAAGTTTGCGTGTATTGATTTAGACTTCCTCGTCGGCCTATCAGACGAGGTAACTCTCGAGAACTCGTGCTTGCTCGCTCTGCCGGTGAGTTCGCTCGGATGTGGGGTCGGAGCCAGCACAGCATCACAGTCGCTCCAGAAACTGTATCTAGTGGGAATGGCCGCGGCTACACCATACTGAAAGCAAGAGAAACCCCCGCTGCACGTACACGTGGCGACATCCCATGGCGGAAGAAGGAACTCATAACCAAACACCGCGACAACGAGCCGATCTATCTGTGCCACAGATTGCGAGCACTGGTAGCCGAGAGCCCCACTCTACTGGCCGTGAACGAGGTGCCAAGAGCCTAAAAGCGTAGACAAGTCAGCTCTAGCGTTGGTCTCTCGGGCTCTTCATGGCCGTGTAGGATGATGGCAGTGCTACTCCTGCTCCAGCACTTGCGAAGGTGGCGTCGCTGCTTCTATTGCACTGCAAGGAACCCCAGAACTCATGGTGTCCTGCGAGCTTCGCCACCGGGGACCCTGCAGGCGACGGCGCCGTTGTTGGCGACTACCTCCGCAGGTTCTCGCTATGAAGTCCTCGTTGAACGTTCTCCGGCTCCCGATCTCGCTGGCACGACTGTCTCCCGGCGTGGCTTCGTGCTAATGCTTGCTTCCCACCGAACTCCACACGCTGGACGCACAGCCTCCCAGCTCAGAGCGTCTTCAGGAGACCTTCGAACGCAGTCAACGCCGTGGGCTCGAGGCCCCAGTCCAGCCCCGAAGGTGGAGAGGAACTTCGGAACTTGGTCCCGGCCCGCCCAAGGCGCCTGGCGTCAAGTGCCGTGGTGTCAGGCGTCTGATGTCCCTAGCACTGGAGGCAGTGAGACAACCCTGCGGCCTGGATCGGGAAGCCGCTTAGCTTACGACGTCCCCGCGGAGACTCGACGGGGGCCGAGTGTACGACCGTGATTGGCTGAAAGCGGCCAGCGCTTTGCTCTTTCTTCTCCTTCTCGGGCCCAAATGACTAGGCCCCAGTATGGTTGGCTGTCTGCTGGTGTACGCCCCCCGGACACAAAACCAAACTCGGAACACAAAAGCTGCAAAGTCGACAACCCCCACACTCCGACTAGAACCGCGAACCCAGACAGAAGAACCTTGAAAAGCCTCCGAGGAACTCGAGGCGGTGCTGGGCCGCTGCAGAGGAGCATGTTCGCCGCAGAGAGCGCCAAGGCCGCCAGCCTGGCGCCTGACGTGGCGGAGGAGCCTGTGGCGGAGCCGCAGCCGCGGCCGGGCCGTGGCTTGGCCACGAGGGGCGACGACACGGCATCCCCGGAACCTAAGGGCGACGCGGAGACGTCCTTCTCAGGCAGGTCGGAACAGGAGGACAGCGCGCTGGAGGTGACGACCGCGACCACCACGACGCAGGAGCTACGAGAAGAAGTAGAGACGCTCGAGGAGACGGTGGAGAAGCTCTTTGCTGAGAAGAAGGCGCTGCGCATGCGGCTGGACGAGGTGCACTACTACCAGAAGTTTCAGGTGGCGGACTGCAAGAGGTGGCTGCAGAGTAACTACGACTTTGACCGCAAGGACTCGGCAGCGCTGTTGGCCGGCATCTTTGAGGACTACTTGCTGCACAACGACGAGCTGGAGCCATTACCGCACCAGCTCATCGTCAAGAACTCCACGCGGGCACAGAACCGCCGCCAGAAGCAGCACCAGAGCGAGTTGGCGGCCGTGCGCGGGGTCAAGCGCCAAGTGGCGGACAGTCCTGGTGAGAGCCTCTGCAGGCAGAAGGACCGCCCCCACGCCCGCCCGCGCGTGCTGGCTGTGGGTCTGTGTGTGCCAGCGAAACGCTGCGGTAGCGCAGGAGAACTCATCCGTCGCCTTGCGATCATATTCGTGTACTGCTGTGACTTGATGTAGATGCCCCGCCCAGCGCCAAGAAGCAGAACGCCGAGTTCAGGAGGCCAGGTCTGTCTGTGCCTCGACATGCAGAGCGCCTTGCGACACGACGACCCGCTCATCCTAACGTGTTGGTCCCTCGTATCCTTTGTTGGCACTGCAGTTTCCACGCGAGCAGATCACCAGTTGTACAATGTGTACGTGGCGCCGGCCTACATAGACCGGCTGTACAACCAAGAGCCGTGGAAGGCGCTGGAGTGTCGGGGCGGCAAGACGCCGTCGTCCCCCAAGGGTGGCGCTGTGCAAGACGTGCTGCGGTCGCAGGAAGAGTTCCTTACGCGCCACGCCATCGCCATCTGGGAGCGCGGCCACTGGTTCCCCATGAAGCCCAACATGGGGCACAACGCGGCCGAGGCCAAAGCCATCGGCTTCCGCAACAACCGGCGCAAGCGGCGGCAGCACAACCTCAAGGTGATGCTGGAGGAGATGTCGGCCGAGCTGCAGCAGACGGTAAGCAAGGCCGTACTCAAGCGCACCATCTTCAGTGTCGGCTCCGTGGAGGCCATGCTCAGTCGGCCGAAGCTCTGGGTCCCGCGCGAGAACGAGGAGCTCGTCCCGCAGCTGAAGCAGCTAGACAAGGCCGAGCCCGAGCGCAACCACATCACACTCGTCTAGGCATCGGTGAGCTGCCAGCCAGCGCGGTGGAAATGCATGAATAACCCCTCCACCCGCGGAGGCGCCGGAGAATCTCGCATGCACTTGCAGTGAGGCGAAGCGGCTTCCGGGGGCTGGGACCCCGTTTTGGCGTAAATTATGGATCAATTTGATTGGTAGAAACCCCGTTTGCGGTCCTTCTGGACGCGGGCGATTGGACAGAATACTTCAAACCATTTTCGTATCGAGCGCCCTCGCAATTTCCAGCCGTTCAAGCGGGAAACCATCGCCTTGCTCAAAGTGAGCACAAGGGCAACAATAAGGGCGGCGGCGGACATGAAGGCGTCTCCGCGCGCGGCACCGCAGATCGCGCCGTACCTGGAGCGCTATGAACAGCAGCAGGCACAGCGGCGGCGTGAGCGGCAGCTGCAGCAGCGCCGCCGGAGTAGCGATGTGGCCAACGAGCTGAGCTTCATCTCGGCCATCGAGCACGACTTCGAACAGGAGGCGGAGCAGCAGCGCGTGAAGGAATACGAGAGCCAGGAGGACAGCGTGGAGCATCCGTGGGAGTCCTCTGAAGTGGGAGGAGAGGATGCGGACACCAGCTTTGACCTGCCGAGCGTGGACATGTTCCCTGCGGCGCAGGAGCTCCCATCGTCTCCTTTTGCTGTTCATGGCGGAGGTGGCCAGCAGCTACAGCACGAGGAGCTTCCCAAGAACGACGAGTTCGTGGACGCAGGTACGTTTCACGGGTGTGGATTCCGTGCAGTCGTTCTCTGCTTCTTGGGAGAAAGGCTCCTGGCGCTCATTGCTGTGCGTCTTGTTTGCTTCTGGTGCCAAAAGCGACCTTTCTGGAGAAGAACGAGCTGGGCGGCGACGACAGCTTCTCGCAAGACGTTGGCCCGGACGCGCTAGAAGGTGGGGATTGGAACGTGCAGAACGGGAACGGGCGGCCGAGCGACTTCTTTAAGAGGCGGTCACGCAACATGGACTGCGTGGAGCTCTCCTCACCCAAAGCCCCTGGTAGCGACAACCTGGTAGGTGGAACGCGCGTGTGCGGTGTCCATAGTGTGGTATTTGTGACGTGTAGGCTAATGACCATTTGCGTGCACTATGGCTCCTCTGCTGTGTCGTTTTGTTTCCGGTAGAACCCTTTCGAGAGCGACACGGAGGGTGTTGGCGACGAGAAGAACCTGGGACCAGATGCGCCTGCTACAGAGGATCAGCCTTCTCCCTCAGACCTGCGGCAGGGCCTGGCGCTTCATGATCACTTTGACGGCAGCTTAGGGCTCTCTGGATCGGTATGTGCAGCTGCAGCGCTTTGCATGCTGATTCAAACGAGAAATGTGACTGTTGTATGCGTGTGTTTGGTTGACTGAGCATAGGACACAGCGTTGTCCTCGGGTTACGACGTTCATTTCGACAGCACGCGGCTCATGTACACGCCGAACTCGATGAAGTACTTGCAGGTTCGTTGAGGAAGAGATGTCATATAGATATAGAGCACCGTCAGCCCCACGCGCTTATCTTTGGTGGTGGTGTCTGATTTTCCAACTGTACTGCGCATGTCCAATGACTCAATTAGGAGAAGTCCCGCTTCAGGACTGCCGCGAAAGTACCCAGCCTGGAAGAATCAACACACAGTCTGACTGATCATGCTGGCGAAGCGAGGAAACGCACGAGAAACGGAGCGTCAGAGGCATTGCCCGAGCCCGAAGTGCCCAAGGATCCATCACCGAGTTACGTTGCGACGCTGAAGCGAGGTCCAGGCGTCATCAAGGAAGCACTGAACAATATTGATGCATTGATTGACATGTCGGCGCAACCAGCAACGTTGGCCCGGAGCAAAGAACGGCTGGACATGAACCGCTCGGAGGATGTGCGCGAATTCGTGCGGCCGTACGACCTGCCGATGGAGTCGGGACTGCCATTGTCGCGGACGACAGACAGCTGGGGAGAGGATGTGTCTGTAACGCTGAATGAGGACGACATGAGTCGCCGGAGTCGAGAAACGGAGCGCCTATCAAGTGGTGCTGACGGTGGCTACCCGACGATGAACGGCGTCTCGAGAAGTCGATCTCAGGAAGGGCCAGAGTTGGATACCATTCGCGAAGTTCCACTGCCTGCTACAAGTTCCGACTCTTTTCCACCTCATCAGGAACCACCAGCTGTGCCAAGCCGGTTCTCACAAGTCTCTCAGACTAAAAATCGAGAAGTTCCAGCGGACACTGCTATCCATCAAGCTCATCGCAATCAACGCACTCCTAGTTCCAGCAACCGTGCCAGCAACCGTGCCAGCAGCCGCGAACATGCTGGTGCTTCGGAGCAAACGGAGCCACAACCAGCTGAGCCTGTGCGGTTTGATCGCTCGATAGCTGAACTGGCAGCCTCGCAGAGGCCGCCATTCCTGGACCAAATGTATCCAGTTGAGCAAGCTGATCTTCGTGCTGGAGGTGACCACTGTTCGGAGCACATCGACACTGGTGCTCGAGTTGATGGCTACCAAAGAGAAAATGCACGCTCAGGGCGAATGGAATCCACGCCGGAATATGCCCAACCCGTACCGTCAGATGCTCTGAAAGACGATTTTGGCGATCTGCAGTCCCGCGGCCATCCCCACGCTCGATCGTCTCCGCGGATGCCTGCCAGTCGTACTGAGAGAACCTCTGGCCGTGCGATGGGTGAGCACAAACTGGGTAGAGAAGACACGCGCACTTCCGCAGGGATAAATGAGTCGACCTCGCCAATGTCGGCAGAAGACGCTTTTGGCGGGCTGCGTTTCCGCCACCGTGCTCACTCTCGGTCGTCACAACGGGTACCGGACAACCGGAGGGAAGCGAAGCCTGATCGTGCGGTGCCCGAGCCCAAGACAAAGGGTGTCATTGTCCCAAAAACTTTGGGAACGTCAGACCGAGTGGTGGATGTGGTATGTTGGGTGAGGGCTTTATTGCTTTTGTTGGATGTACTTCGTGTGTACTCATACCTCTCTGGTGTCTATGCTGCAGTTAAATCATAACGAGATGCACGTGGCGGCGGATGCAGTAATGGTAAGCTGGTTGGCCTTGACTTTTGTGGGTCTCAGCGCACTGCTCTCGTATTTTTCTAATGCTTCTGTGCTGTGGTTTGTATAGATTCCACGCCGCTGCCGACGCTTGCTCTGTGCTGTCGGCGACGTCATGACTGAAGAAGTGATTGTTACAAACGGGACACAGTCGATAGGCAGGATCTGCGTCTCGTTGCTGCCACTGAGCGCAGGATGTCAGCAATTCAGCGTATCTCCAGCCGTCTTGGAGCTGGGCCCCAAGACGTCAAGTGCCTTCTACATCACATTCAACGCTTGCTACGCTGGCCCCGTGTCGGGCATCTTCCAGTTCCGTGGGATTGGCGCGGAGTCGCTGTTCCAACCTTACGAGGTCATCATGGAGGCAAACGTGAAGGGAGAGCTGGCTCTCGAGAGCTCGAAGCCTACAAAACCAAACGGCGAGCAGAAAGCACTTCCAGCTAATTCACGGGTGAAGGAGCTACGTGCAAGTGCATCTATGGGGCAAGTGGAAATCGGTCCGTCGTTTGTCCACGTGAAGGTCACTCGGGGCAAGAACGGCGAGAAAATTATTCGGAAAGCGAAGTTCCGCCTCGTGAACAACACGGCCAAGACACTCCCGTTCAAAGTCAAGTGTGCGCACGAAAACCTCAAATTCCACCCTGATTCTGGCATGATCCAGCCAGCGTCAGAGGCTAGTGTGTCCGTGGTGCCGATCTCGCAGCCTTTCACTGAACAGCGAGGAGAAATGGCGAGTGCCGAACCACATCCCAAGACTGAGAATTGGTGCGGCGCATTGGCCATCCAAGTCGGAAAGGTGCACTCACAAGAGGTGAGCGTGGTAGTGGACCGACGAGTGATGCGGATGCTGCCACCATTTGATGAGATTGCGCGTTCGAGGCACCAACTGTCGTCTCAAACGGACTCCTTCTACTACACCAAGCGTGGGAGCCGCCGTGGTCTCTACTTCCACGCTCGCGCGGTGGAATTCGGGAGCTGCAACGTCGGCGAGTCGCACGAGGTGCCAGTGTACGTGTGCAACGGCTCAAAAGCACCCATGACGGTGCTCTTGCAGGAGCTGCAAGAGCCCTTTTCGTGCTCCTACTCCACGACGACCATCCAGCCGCGGAAGTTCATCGAAGTGCCCGTGACCTTCACGCCAAAAGTAGTAGGCAAAGTCTCGACATCACTGTTTGCCTTCTCAGTCAGTGAAAAGGCTGTCGTGACCCTCGTCGCTAGAGGTATTTAAGGCGTCAAGGAGAAAGAAGAGCATCATGAATGACAGAAAGAAGCATGATCTTGTGTCGCACCAAGCTCTGTCTGTCTTCATTTGGTACAAGTGCTATCAAATGCATTGGGCAGGCGATACGACGGCAGCTATGGGAGGGGCTTAGACGGCTCATGCTTACCGTGTTCCTCCAGGAACCCCTCCACATCGGAACAGACTTCTTCGAAGGCCGCCACGTCCGCAGGATACACTCGGATCCATCCTGCTCCGGAGTCGTGGCACATTTTCTCCACGCGGTTCCAGTGGAGGTGTCGCTGCAGATTGATTGAAAGCTCTTGTGCGCCAGCAGCCACCTGCCACGACAAGAAGCCCGCTCGCTGGATGCACGGCGCAAAGTGCTGGGTGAGCACTTCCTCCGTATCTCGCGTGCTCGGCACCTCGACCACCAAATGCATGAAGAAGAACCAGCTGCCCCGAATCGCGTGCCGCATCCCCAGCTTGATACACTCGAACTGGAGCATCAGGATGAGTCTCTCGTAGCGCGGGTCTTCCTGGTCGCGCTCCTGAACAGGCCAGCGAACCTGCACCTCTATGGTGGCTCCCTTCCCCATGCGCGAGGCCAGCACCTTCGTTCGCTGGTTCGCCGACGGATAGAAGGCTTCCATTCCGACCTCCATCGTGGCGGCAGCTTTCAGAGAGACTGGGAAGAACTTGTCACTACGCTTCGTACCAAGCGAAATGAGCTGCTCGAGGGAGGACACCATGGGCTCTAGCGCTGGAGGAGCCGAGAGCAAACCATCGCCGTTGCGAACGGAAGCAGGTGATATCCCGATGTCCGATGGATTGATTCTCGAGAGTACCAGCCGACGAAGATTGGACGTGATGATCTGCAATACAGCGACGCACAACCCGTCTGGCGAGAAAAGCAGCTCCGACCAGCTCTTGTGCTTGCCTTGAGATTGGTCAAGCGACCCCGTGCTTCTCTTGCTCTCTGGTCCACTCAAGGATGTACCGAACTGGTCGAACGATTTTGCTAGTGCTTGGTATACGTCATGCTCTCCGTGGCGTCCATGGTGACAGTAGTTATCGTTTGACGCAGTGCCGTTCTGCTTTTCTTCTTCTTCTGCGTGAAGTTCTGGGTGGAGACAAACTTTCACATAGCTTCCAGGAAGCCACCGTGCCAGCACTTTTGTCAGAATGCGATGCGATATAGCGAAGAACTCCGGGCAAATTTCCATGGAGAAAGGCTCCTCGAGACACAGCAGTTCCTCTTCGCGCTTGCCAGTGAACTCCTCGGCCTTCTGCATCCGCTTCATCTGGCACGCAGAGAGTTCGCTCAGCATATGCAGCAGGATCATCCCGAGCTACAACCGATGCCGAAGGGCGGTACATGGCCAACATTTGTCAGTTTAAGCTCAATAGAACGGGCTAGAAACAAGATACAAGACTGAACATCGGATTCTTACCTGCGATCGACGTTTGATAGAGTGCAGGAACTTCTGCTGACTGATGAGAAATGTGACAAGACACGCCGACGAGCTATCACCCTCCACGTCCTGCAGCACCAGAGACGGGTTAGTTTTACCGTTACACCAATACTAGGAACGCGTTCTTGAACGACTTTCTCTCTCACATACCTGGACTCGAAGTTCGTCTGCTTTCAGTTTGTTAGTCTCTTGACCGTCTGCATTGCCCTGGCCATTTGTCTCCACCACCGGTGACGTCGCGATAGGGTGGACTGCTTGGGCAGGGTCTCCCACTTCTTCATGTAGCAACTTGGACATTTTCTCCATGACATGCTTGTCCAGCAGCGACTTCTCACCCGCAGACGGACGGTCGTTCCCCACAATCTGCTGGATGGCCCTCGCGAGCTTCATGAGGAAGTCTTGTGCTGCCAGTTGGCCGTCCGCTGACAGCAGGTCCAGGCGATCCCAGCCCTGACAGCCAGCCTCCATTGCAGCGGTAGACGCCGGGCGCGTAGTGGGGGAGTTCAGCACTAGACACGTCGCCAGCTGCAAGAGTCCGCAGAGAGACCCCGAAGCCAGCAGCAACTTCTCGAGCGCTTTGAGTGCGAGCTCGCGCACGTCCGGCAGCCGCGACACTGCGGCGTCCAGCAGCCAGTGCTGGATGTTCTGCAGTAGCACGCCAGAAGACGTGTGCACTAGATTGAAAAGTGCTTCTTTGCACTCGATCGACTCCAGACCGAAGGTTCCACCTGAAGAACGAGGAAGTAACAATCGCACGGCAACATTTTGTTAGCCTTGGAACTATTAGATGTTTGGAAAAGTCGCAGAAGTGATGGCACGCACTGGACGAGCTGGAGGTGAACATGGTGAGCTTGATAGACATGATTGCCGTGCCCTATACATCATCGCAGCAGGTTAGCCCTTCGCACAATATGGAGACACGAAATGGCAATCACTCTCACAGCGGGAAATCAACGCAACAGCAGTAGCAGACGCGAACCTTCGGGAGCAATATCCGATTCTCCACCACTCGTTCGACCACGATAGCCACCGTCTCATACGTCGCGCCGTCTTTCGAGATCCCCACCGAAAAGTGCGAAGCCACAAAGTCTGGCTTCCACCGCAGCACGACAGACGATAGCGTAACCGCCGAGGCAAACTGAAAGATCAGCCATTCCTCCGAGCGGGACGGCTTATCTGGAGTTTTACTGCCTGAGCGCCAGTAGTCCGATCCCTTTTCGAGCGCTCTGATGATCAAGAAGGACGCAAACCATCCGGAACACACCATGAATGAAACCTCTACTACACGGAGCCTGAGAAGGAGGAATGACGAGCAAACTTAGCCAACGCAACGTACCGTGAAGCTTCATGCTGCGTGTCAAAGTCAGAGCTGCTGGTCACTTTGGTGGGACTCACTTGTTCCTGAGAGAGTCGTCGAGGTGGAGCCCAGTCGGAGAAGAGCGTGAGCGGTTCCAGCTTGCCCAGCATCGCCACGACCTGACGAAGTGGCTCCACAGCACGAGGTGAGTTGGCGTCGAAGGCGCTGATCACCACCGTGAGCAGACGAATACAAACTTGGTGCATGTGGTTCTGCTGTGTGATGCTCTCCAGCTCTCGCGGACGATACAGCGGACCCCCAGTGATGCGTGGCGCAACTGGGCAGCGTTCAATGCGCTCGCACACAAATTTCAGTTCACTTTTGGGCAGTTGCACTGCGATGCCCTGCACTGGCATGCCCTTGCGTGTACAGCCCTCCACGTGCGGCATACTCAGCTGGAAATTGGATACCCTCAGGTGTCTGCCGTTCGCGGCCATGGGCTCCTGTGGTGTTCGTAGCGTCAGCGTTTCCCTCGAGCGCGGGAAGATAGCAGCCTCGCAGCGCTCACACACGACGACCGTGTGCGCAACCTCCTCTATGGAGGACGGGAACGCCTCCATGGCCTGCTCCACCTCTTGCTGCGAGCAGTGCCACATGCTCACCGTAGTCGGACCTTTGCAGCGGCGGCAGCCTTCGCGGAACGGGCGCGCGTTGTTGGTGGCGGCCGTACAACTTGGACACTTGGCGTGCGGCTTACCGTCCGAAGCGCTGGCTGCCACACGCTCAGTGTACAATGCGCCGTGGACGTCGCAGCCGGGGAACTCGAGATAAAGGCACTCGCTGCAGAGGATCACGGCGAACGTCCGCAGCGTTGTCGCGTCGGGCGGCGGGGGTGGAGGCGACGCCACGGCCTCGGACGCCTCGGACGCGGCCGTCGTGGAGCTGGAGCCATTGACGGGGGCGCTGCTACTGGACACCGTCATGGCCGGCTGCGTCAAGGAGCACTTGGATGCGAGATGACTCTCACAGCTCACCCTGAGGAAGAGGCCCGAATAGACGCCCCCTTTCAAGATCTTCCTTGGGCTGTCGAAATGGAAATTATTGCGCAGCGAAGTGAGTGGCATGGAAACGTCGTGGTCCTGCCATCTTGCATATTTCTGGGGCGTACCGCGTCAATATCCCATTGCGCAGTCTCGAAGCCGTGGCTTGGAGCCCCTGTGTCATTCCCGCGCGCGCTCATTTGGACATCTGCCGGTTGCTTCCTGCGCCCGACGCGTGCGTCTCCCTCTCTGTCTGCAGGCGCTGGTCTCTCTGCGGACGAACGAGCGCCTGGACCTGCTTCTCAAGCCGCTAGCCATGACAGGGGATGGCGGCGATGCGTCCAGCGCCAAGCGCAAGCGCGACGAGAGCCATGAGCGCCGTGCGTCGTCCACGACCAAGGAGCGTCGTACCAAAGTGCGCCAGGAGCGCATGGAGGACGAGTTTGCGGAGACCTTCCAGGGCGTCACAGCGCTGTACAAGACGCTGGAGATGATGCATCTCCACAGCCCGCTTTTCTTGCCACGTACGCTGTGTTACCGTCTGGACCCGGAGTGGAAAAAGGAGGGCCCTTCCGCTGTCAAGAAGTCCATGGTAAAGGCCGAGGGCCAGCGTTACGGAGACACTGCGCGAGCGCCAGCGGGCGCTGCCATGATGGGCGTGAAGGTGGGCATGAGACCGGATACTATGGAAGCCTTCAATGCGGCCAACTACCGCCAGGGGCTATTTCTCTCTATCTACACGGCCAAGGGCCGGAGCTTCGCCGAGAACCAGTTCTCGCTGTTGGCCACCTGTTTGATCAAACGTACGTTGGTCCTCGCCGGCCTAATCCATATCTCTGCAAACTGCGTGGCTTACGAATCTATGGCGTTCGTCGTTGTGCGTAGTGCCTTGCAAGGAAGTGCGGTTGCCGCGAGAGTTCCTTCGTCCGCAAGCCGATATGTGCGTAATGGTTTTCCAACTGGTCGACATCGCCGATGAGGTCGACTCACTGGCCCAAAGCGCGTCATCCGTGTTCACGGAAGCGCCGAAGACGGAGACTGGCGCTGCTCCCACCGTGAGCGGGAAGGATCTGCTCACTGCCAGTGCTAATGGCCGCACGCCGCTCTATGCCAACCTGCTGAGTCTCAATGCGGGACATCGCCGTATGGGATATGTGACTGTGGATCTGTCGGCCATCGGGTCTTCGGTCCAAGGAGGCGTCAAGTGCGAGTTCCGGATGACGTGGGAACCGCTCTCAAAGGCAAAGAAGATGGCGCGCTTGGCCAAGGTCTGCAACTCGAAGCTGAAGGTGAAAGGCAGCGAAGTGAAGAGCAGTGAGACCTTTGTGCTGGACATTCCCAAGCGCGACATTATGCCTGGATCGGCGTTCAAGCCGTGCCAAGGGGTACGCATAGTCATTGGTTGCTCATTCTCTCGTGAAGAAGTTTTGGATTGCTTGACTTCCTTTACTAACTGGTCTTTCACTTTGTTGCTGCTGGTTCAGGTGTGGTTCCACTTCTTGTACCACCTCAAATTCCGCCGTATGAGCGAGAAGCGCTCCGAGTACTCGTGTGCGTGGTGCAACATGTTTGCCGGCTCGCTGCGCGGTCTGGTCGCGCACCTGGTGGCTTCGCACGACCGTTTCCGCTTCCAAGCGACAGTAAGCGCTCATCCTCACTGGTCTATCTGGAGCGGTATCTTCATCTTTATGTCGTCTACCAGTCTGATGTTGAGTGCTCCATATGCGTTGCCCCGTGCTTGCTTCTCAGGTCGGTCACGACAATATCCCGCACATTTACGTCACGGTAGTAGAGTCGAACAGCCAGCGCTTGGCAAGCGCCGGATCGCGCTCGGTGCTGTGTGAGCTGGAGTTGAACTCGGCCCGGGAACCGGACCGCTTTGAGCAGGCCTTTGAGTTCGTGTCCTTGACAAAGTACGGTCCGCACGGTGCAGGCTTGCTGTCGAGCGGCGAGGCCTTCGATGGTGTCATGCAGGAGTTTGACGAGATGGACGAGCTCTCGCAGGAGCAGCCGGAGGAATTCTATGCGCCGCTGCTACAGCGCCAATACTTCCACTCGCGGACAGGGGCCGTGGTCCTGGACCACGAGAAAGACTACGACAGCGACGACGACGTGGACGAGAGCTGGATCACCAAGCAGAGCGAGCGGGTATGCATGCAGATAGGAAGGCAAAGAGGTGTTGCGGTGGCAGCGATGGTTGTGTTGCAGCGATTAACCACAGGCTTGTGTGCGTCTCTCGCGTGTGCGCTGCAGCTGCTGGACGAGTTTGAGGACGTGTCGCTGGAGGAGAAGGAGTTCATGAAGAAGTGGAACCGCCACGTGAAGGAGTTCCCGATCCTGGCGGACTTCATGGCTGCGAGCTCCTGCCGAATGTTCGCTCGGAACCACGGGAAATGGTGCGTTTGTCTCGCCATCGTGGTCTATCGACTGGACAACGTGGGCTCTCTACAAGAGCGAGGTCTGACGCTCCGTTGCTGCTGTTTTGAACCCACGCTCTCAGGCTCCTGGACCACGGCCTGCGCCACAACTTCCTTCTCCACCTGCTTAATTTATGGGATAACTCGTTGCTCAACTCGCGCGCCATTATCGACTGCATGGTGATCGTCGACCACTGCTCGGTACGGATCTCCAGGCGAAGTGCAGCATTCTGCGTACCTGAACTTGTGAGGCCAAGGACGGTGTGCTGACGAACCAAATGCGTGTGCATGGCTGTCTATCTGCTGCTGCTTCAGGAGGAGAACGCAGGGACAGAAGTGAAGGAAGACGGGGCGAACGCGAAGACGGCCACCAACGTCGCAGCACAGTAGATCACGCATGCGCCTTGTACCAGCTGAAGACGCTGGCCACCAGGTTTCGCTGCTCCATCTGCTGCTTCTTCGCTGCGAGCACCGGGTGTATATGTCTGGGTCCCCCTTAAATGAATCTCAAGCGGCTGTGGTGGTCTCTCGGTCTCGCTTTCAAGCAGTGAGCTGCAAATACATAGGCATTCCTCCCCGTTTAAGGTCGCGGCTGTCTTCGCAGCTCGACTCAAAACTAGCGCGTTCTCTACTGCACTGAAGCCGGCGCGGGTGGTGGTGGCATCTTCTCCTCGTCGGAGGAAGAAGGTGACGGTGCGCGCTTTTGCGGTCGACGACGGCGCGCCATCTTCTTGTGCTTGCAATTGTGCGCGTGGTGCTCGCGGTGGCTATCGCCGTCGTCATCGGACGAGTCTTCACCGCTCTCGCTCGAGCTTTCGCCAAATTCACGTTTCTTGTGGAAGATGCAGCACTCTGTACCACCACAGCACGCACATACGATCCCAGTCGTATTAGCGCATACAACACTGCAGCTTGAGCGAAGAATGAGCTGCACGGTGCGGATGAAGAGGTGTCCAGCCGCCAAGTAGCACACAAGCAGCGTCTACGACGCAACACGTACTGTTGGAGCGCTTGCGCCCGAGATGCTCGTTGTCCACGACGCTTTCGTCAAAGGTTACGCGTGGTCGCGGTTGTAGATGCAAGAGGTACACAGGAGCCTGCGCAGCCGCGGCGGGCGGCGTGGCTGTGGCCACCTGCGTCGTAGGCGTCTGCTCTCGCGCGGCTTCGCTACTCATGCTCAGCTCTTCGTTTTGCTTTTTCGTCTCGGTATATTTGTACGTTCTCATGCGACACCAAAATACCGTCTCGGCCTAGAAGGCATACCGGTTTTTGGTTCGGGTCGATGAGCGAGCTTGATCACACGCAACTAACAACCGCGGAGTAGGCATCTCCGGGTACACGGACTCCAGCAGCATTAGTACGCAAGTGTCCGCTCTTCAGGTAGATGTTGTGCACAAAATTGACGTCACGGTCGAGTACCAGGCTGCAGTACGAGCCCGAGAAGACGTTCTCGCTGGAGATGCTACGGTTGAGTCTCCCGCAGCACGAGCATGCCTTCATTGTGTAGTGGTTTTCCCACTGAAACCACAGCTTGTTGATCCGTCTAGAGCGAGCGGGCCCACTCATGGTCTCGAGCGGCCAGGATTCATGACAGAATGGAGCGCGTTGCATCGAGAGCACTCTCTATGGTTGGCCAATCCTGTCGTTGATGGTAGTGGATAATGGAGGGTGAATATAAAAAAAGTGATGGCATCTCGTGGGAATTCAGTGGTAGATTGATAGCAGCAGTGGAGTTGGTGGTTCCGGGTTCGTTGGCCGACAAGTCCTCGCAGAGCTGCGCGACGTGCGGTACCAACTCGGCGAACCTAGTGAACGCGAGTGGGTCATGCTCAGGATTCTCTTTGATAGCCTCTGGGACCTCATTGCCAAGACAGCCTCAAAGGGCGGACGCCCCCAGTCACCTGGTCGACCAGCCAGACCAGCCTGGCACGGGCTGGAGTCGCCCCTCCAGGACGTTGAGGTGTCCAGGGATTCGTGCGTGCTTCTACTGTGGAGGCGATGTTAACTACTATCACCGGGCTTCGATTGGCCGAGGAACATCTTTGTGGCTGCAAGATGTTCCAAGCGATTCTGGACGACGTGCTGGCGCAA
>JAADYK010000580.1:0-17058 GCA_023338225.1 Halophytophthora batemanensis
AGCAGAAGAAGCCGAGCAAGGGACTGCACAAGATGACGCAGGCCGAGCACTTTAAGATCGTGAACGACGTGTACGTAAAGCATCGCGGCGGCCAGATGACGTCGCTGGAGCTGGCGGACGCGCTCAACGGTACGCACTGCCGCATCGTGCTGCCCGTATTGTGCTCCGTGTCTCACTCGGTCTGCCCTGCCGTGCGCGTGCGCTGCAGAGTCGCACTTTGCCTCGCCCAAGGGCCTTGGCAAGCACAAGCTGGAGCTGCTTCCAGCTTACATCCACCACTTTATGCCCAAGTGGAAGCGCGAGTTCGTGGGCAAGGGCAAGCGCCGCGACAAGAGCCCCTACTTCCTCATCCTCTGCTCGTCCGCGCTGCGATGCGTCCAGGTGCTCAAGTACGTGTCACTGCGCGCCGATGCCTGCACAATGAGCGTGCACTGCGAATCTGCATGGGTATCTCACCTGAACCTCGTTTTCTGCTGCTTGCTGCAACTGGGATGACTCCACAGACACCTGGCGTCCTTCAAGTGCCGCGTGGCCAAGCTGTTCGCCAAGCACATGAAGGCGGAGCAGCAGGCGGAGCAACTCAAGTCCATCTACTTCCCCATCGCCGTGGGCACGCCCGCGCGCGTCAAGAAGCTGCTGGAGACGGACGCGCTGTCGCTGCAGCACACGACGCACGTGGTGATCGACATGGAGAAGGACAAGAAGCAGCTCACGGTGCTGGAGCTGCACGACACGGCCAAGGAGATGGTGGACCTGCTGCAGTTCTACCTCATCCCGCGCTGCAACGCCACAGAGGGCGGCATGAAGATCGCGCTCTTCTAGCGCAGTCCCGAGAGGTGGCTGCCATCAGGGGTACTAGAAAGCACTTGTGCTGCATGCCGATGTGCACGATACCATACCATAGACGACAGAGGACATGTTGGCATGCGATACTACCTGCAGTGCGTTCGTGGGAAGAGTACGATATATGTTATAGGCGGAGGAGGCGAGGCCGGCGCGGCGCGGCACGGCACGGCGCGACTTCCCCCTGCTATAGAGGTGGGTGCGTCTAAGAGGGGAGTTCGGGGCGGGGCGAGGCGAGGCGAGGCAGGGCGGGGCAGCGTCCGGCTTAGAACAACTGGTTGAGCAAGCTCATGCACTTCTCGAAGGCCAGGAAGGTGATGGCGTTCGCCGGGAAGGAGCGCAGCAGCGTGGGGGAGATGCCGCGGTAGAAGCGCGCCACGCCGCCCTCGGCGTAGAGCTGTCGACAGCAGTCGGCCACGCCAGCGTAGCGAGGCTTGTCGAGGCGGTCGGCCTGCATGACAGACTTGACCGTGTCCACGGGGAAGTTGACGCTCCAGCACATGAAGCCCGCGAGGCCGCCTGCAAAGGCGATGGACTGGTACGTGCGCAAGTGCGCCTTCTCCGGCGACAAGTCCGGTACGCGCGTCACGAAGCGGTCCACCAGCAGCTCTTTGACCGTCTCGTAGACCATAAAGTAGGTGGCGTTGCCCAGCATCTCTCGGGTGGCTGTGGGCCGGAAGCCGCGGTAGAGGCCGCGAAGTCCGTTGTGCGAGAGCACGTCCTTGAGGCACTGCCAGTTGCTCACGGGCGTGTGGTACTGCGTCTGCATGCGGATCTTGATGACTTCGAAGGGCGTGTAGAGCAGGCCTTCCGTGAAGCCCGTGGACAGACCCGCAGCCATGAGCGAGTAGTTCGGGTCGTCGAACATTGTCTTGGAGTAGAAGTAGCGGTACTGCCCCATGAGCCCGAACATGATGGACGCGCTGCGCAGCGGAGAACACCGCAGAGCATTGCAAAACGCAGTACAGACGCATGCACACACACTTCCGCGTGAGCCCAGCGCCACAGTCGGATGGCACAGAGCGAGCACTTGCGTACCTGACGGCGGAGCGGAAGATCTGCGGAGAGGCGCCGCGATAGAGCGAGGAGAGGCCCTCTTCCCGGATGCTCTTGCGCACGACGTCCAGCGGCCCGGAGAAGGCCTGCGCCGAGCCGGCCAGGGCCTGCTGCGTCTGCATGCGCGCCTTGACCGTCTCGAGCGGATAGCCCACCACGGCCTCGCAGCCGCCGCCCACGATGCCACTGATGAAGTTCTTGGCCGTCACCACCGCCAGCGACTGCTCCCTGCGCGTCTGCGCCTGCGCCTGCGTCTCGCCCTGCTCGCGTGTGCGCTGCGCGTGCAGGGAGACGCTCGAGGCGGCCAGCTCCCCCGACGCGGTCTCGGACGACTCGCACTTGGTGGTGGCCTCCATGCTGCCTCGCGCTTTCTGACGCTCTCGCTGACGCACTCGGCGGACGCTCGGGCCTCTGCCTGGTGGCTGCGCTCGGGCCGTGTGGTCCACACGGAGGCCCGCCACATGTCGCACACGCGACAGCCTAGACTAGGCGCCACGCCCTCGCCAGTCAACGCGCGCCAGCTAGAGAGAGAGAGAGGCCTGGGCGGAGAAAGCCCCGACCCGAAGCCGACACGCCACGTGCGGGCCGGTGGCGTTGCAGACGCACACGCACAGGTAATGCGGCCGTTGGAGGAGACCCTGCCTCGTCCCCATAATAGCAGCAGCAGCAGCGCCGCCACCGCCGGGGTCTCATGCCAGGGTTTGCTTTTGAGATGGTGGCTGCGGGGAAGGGGCCTAGTCCAGGACCCGTGTGCCTAAACCAGCGTGGGCCACGCCACCGCAGCCTTGAAGTATTCCAGGCTGTCTCGACTTGGCCATTTCGGAGGTCGGAACATGAAGGTGGCGGCGGCGGCGGCGGCGGCGGCGCGCCGCAGAGGCAGCAGCAGCGACGCCAGCGCGCCCCCTGGCTCTGGGCCGCGCTCCCCGGCCACGCGACGTGGCTCACGAGCCGAGGCGGCGCTGCAGGCGGAGCTGGCGCGACTGGGGGCAGCCTCGCCGGCGAGCGCGGGCGTACTGCGACGCGGCTTCCTGGTCAAAAAGGGCCACGTGCTGCCCACGCGCAAGGAGCGCTACTTCGTGCTGGGCGAGTGCTCCCTCAGCTACTACAAGCCCACGCGTGGGGACAGCGTGCAGCTCAAGGGCGTACTGGACCTGGCGTCTTCGGACGTCATCGCGCCCATGCCGAATTCGGACCTCTGGTTCCGCGTCCGCAAGGCTGAAGGTCCCGACGGGAAGAGCTACAAGTTGGACCTCAAGGGTGAGCGTCGTGGATCTCGGCGTTTGCCGCACACAAGCCATTAGGTCGTTAACAACTGCGATTGGGACATTGTTCTTCTAGCCTCCAGCTTCCAGGAACGACGCGAATGGATCGAGGCGCTGCGCAAGGCTTGCCGAGTAAGTCATGCGCACTTTACCCTACGGGATGGACTGCCAATCCACGCATGTGTGGTGCCTGCCGCTCTGTACTGATGATACGAATGCTCTGGTTTCTGTCTGTTAGGGTGAGCTTCTCTTACGACAGCGAACGCTACGGAGCGACAAGCTCCTGCAGCACGCACGCATCAGTCGGCGACTGGAGCGAGACCCCAAGCCAGCGAGTGAGTTGCTAGCCTCACCCATGCCGTCGGAAGGCACTCCGCATGCCGACTTGCGAGCCTCTTTCCAGGTGTTCCACGAGCTGGTCGTGCTGCAGAACCTCCTGGCCACAATCAGAGCTTCCTGGGGACCTCCGACGCAGTGGACAATGGCTCAGTACCAAGAGTTGGTGCAGAGTATCAGTCTAGCGCAGGAAAAGTCGGGAATCGCAGAGCTAGATGCGGATAGTATCCTTGCTGAGGCGTTCAAGCTGCGCTACCAGTTCGAGGAGATCCCCGAGAACCAGCGGAAGCTGTCACGGGACGAGGATCCGTCTTTCACCGAGCCCAAGTCCCCGATCGGAGGGCAAATGCAGCACAAGGTGCCGTCCCCGGTGCCTGTTCCACACATGTCGCCACGAGTTCGCTGTCCGACGATACACAGCTACTACTCTACATTTGAGGAACTGCCGAGTCCAGGAGCAGAGATCGTGAAAGCGTCAGTTGACGACAAGGACAAAGCTAAGAAGGAGAAGGTGCTGACACCACGCAGGGCGACCCTGTCCAAGTACGCCCACCTCTATATGTTGGACGACATGCGAGCCAAGCAGCCTTGGAGCTTGGAG
Organism: Halophytophthora batemanensis; assembly: GCA_023338225.1. Taxonomy (NCBI): domain Eukaryota; phylum Oomycota; class Peronosporomycetes; order Peronosporales; family Peronosporaceae; genus Halophytophthora; species Halophytophthora batemanensis. The sequence continues at coordinate 4,099 of JAADYK010000580.1, forward strand.
CGAGCGGAGGACGACAACCTGGTTAAAGAACGGGAGGGTGGTGCAGCTTCGCCTCTATCGGAGACAGACATTGCGGCGACACTGATGGATCGCTTCGGGCACGATCGTATCTACACGTACGTCAACCACCACACGATGATCGTGCTGAACCCGTACCGATTGCTACAGACTTCACGCTTCACGTCCATCTACGATGAGCAGGTGGTGCTCACGTATGCGGAGACGGAGCACGCGGAAGAATCACTGGCCCCACACCCGTTTGCGATTGCAAAGCAGAGTCTTCTGCGGTTGTTTTTCGGCCACGAAGCTCAATCCGAAGAGCAGGTCACCACGGGACCAGAGACTACGGAAGCAAACAAGCCCCAAATGGGAAAGGCTAGCTCCCAGTCGCTATTTATTAGCGGCGAGAGTGGAAGTGGCAAGACGGAACTCGCCAAGGACCTTCTCAAGTACTTGGTGCTCGTGGCACAGCCAGCCCTTTCCCGAGAGTCATTGAAATCGGGCCAAGATGTCGGAAGCACTCGACGTCCGAAGGTCCAACTGTTCACAAGCTCCACAAAAAGCACGATCAAAATGCGAACGGAGGAGGCGCGAACTATGGATCTGCTGGAGGCGAAGGGCGTCGAGTCTTATGAGATTGTACTGCTGGATCTGCACCCAGAGCGCTGGGAGGAGATGACTACCGTGAGTAGAAGCAAGCGTCTCCCGCAGGTTCATATCGACGGACTGTTCTTTGGCTTCTACGAGACGCTTGAGCGACTCGAGGACGAAGAGCAGCTCCGGATGTACTTCAAAAACCCGCGTGCTGCGAAGAAACTGAGCACGGTGCTGGACTCCAATATCCTCCTGGAAGCCTTCGGCCACGCCACAACGTCCATGAACCTCAACTCGTCCCGATTCGGGAAGGTCACGTCTCTGTATGTCTCGTTCGGCCTTCATCCGTGGGAGTTCCAGATACGCGGGTGCCATATTGCGCCGTTTCTTCTGGAGAAGTCGCGTGTGACGAGCGGAAGGGAACGCAGGGCAAAGGGCGAGACTGCCATGAACTTCCACGTGCTGTACTCGATGGTGGCCGGCTTGAATGCCTTCTCGACCATGCATCAGCTTGCCAAGCAACTGCATCTCGAGGGTGTCAGCTGCTCCGCGTTCGCGTACCTCGGTCGCTCTGAGCACCAGCTGGCGAGCTTTGTCAGCCCGGAGGAGACGCTGAAGCAAGACGTGGAGAGGTGGCACCACATAATCGCCGCACTGGAAGAACTGAAGCTGTCGCCAAGCCAGCAGAAGGCGATATTTCAGGTGCTGAGCGCCGTGCTTTGGCTCGGCAACATCGAGCTCGAGTATGACGAAAAGTTGCAGAAGCTGGAGTTGACCTCTTCTGACCGTGATAACGATGCAGCTGAATACGTGGTGGAACTCTTGGGACTCGAGTCGAGGAACCACTTAGAGCGAATGCTGATGACGAGAAATCTTGCACTCGAGTCAACAGGCGAGACGTTCCAAGTAGCGCTGGAGAAAGGTCAAGTGGCTCACGTCCGCGACACACTGGCGCGTTTGCTGTATCAACTGATTTTTGACTACATTGTGGCCATCATGAACAAAGCAACGGAGGTGGACGAGCAATCATCGCCCAAAGAGCGCGCGGGAGAATCGGTATGCAGTCCTGAGTCGGTGCTGACTCGAGGTGCATCAGTGCTCAAGATCGTCGACGTGTTTGGCTTTGAAGACCTCACGCACAACTCGCTGGACCAACTCTGCATCAACTACTTGAGCGAGAAAATGTTCGCCAGAGAGGAGCAGATCATCTTGGCAGCCTACATCGGGACCTCGGATGAGTCTTTGCACCAATTGGCGGCCCACTCCAAGTCACTTGACGTGCTAACACTTTACGAGCACCCTCTGGGGATTTTTGCGTCTCTGGAAGAGCTAACGATACTCCACCAGAGCGAGAACGACTCGGTAGAGCAGGAAGAGAAGCGGAACAACCTCTTCGTGCGCAACATCTACGAGAGAAACGCGTCCATGCTGCCCAAAGCTCCTCGCGTGTTGACCAACGGGAGACACCAAACATCGGTGGCAGTCAACGCACTGCCGTTTGTCGTGCCGCATTCCCGTGGAGCTGTCACGTACGACGCGACGAACTTTGTCAAGAAGAACTCGGATTTCGTGTATGCCAGTCTCGTGGAGGGGCTCGAGGCGTCCACAAGCCTCGACGTTCGGCGAATGCTGTCAAGGAGACCGGATAGTTTGGCTACAGCTAGTGGAACAAGCGCGACGACCAAGATGAGTCCATCTGACAACCGAGTGGTGGGGAGCAGAAGCTTCGTGGGCCAGTTCCGCTCCCAAGTGCACACGCTCGCCAATGGAGAAGACTCGCATATGCCTTTCTATTTCCACTGCGTTCGACCCAACGCCAACAAGAGGCCGTCAGTCGCGGACAAGACGCTGGTGGTGCAGCAAGTGCGTGCACAACGTCTACCGCAGCAAGTGGAGGCTTGCAATGCGCCATCGTCTTCATACGCTGCAGTGAACGTACCGAAAAACGTGGTCCTGGCTAGGTATGGCTGCCTTCTACCAGAGTCTCGTTCTCTGGAGAGTGTGGCAGCCAACGACGCGGATCTCGTGCAATGGCTTCGAGAACTCCTTCAAGACAGTGAGACCTCACACTCTGCACACAAAAACCTGAAGGTCCTGGCTTCCGGCGTCGTCCAGTTCAGCTCCATTGCGATGGTGGAAAGACTGGAGATCCTACGGGAAAAGCGAGAGCAAGTCGCTTCTGCCAAGATCCAGGCGCTCTTCTTGATGCTCACGTGGCGACGGCGCTATCTTTCCAAGAAACGCGAGCGACGAGGTTTGTCAAACGAGCTGCTGGAGTGGTATGGACCGGAGAAGACAGCCACCGTCAAGAGACTACTCAAGAAGTACAACGGCCGAGAAGATGAACTCCGCACGAAGCTTGCCACTAAGAAGCAGGCGAAGCTTCGTGAAGAGAACAGCGTGCGACAGCTGGCTCGGGACCTGGAAGCTCTCTGTCTGGGTCCTCGCGGCGGACTGGATGCACGTGCAGTAAACGAAATCCTGCGAGACGAGACCATGCGACAGCTCCTGCAGCAGAGCGAGAAGATCGTACTGGCGTTGCGGGATATGAGCTTGAATCCAGAGGTTCTAGAGACACAGCTGGCGGATCGGGAGCTCCACGCCTTCTACCAGAGACTCGTGAGCTTCCTGCAGGCAAAGAAGCAGGAGAACAGCTCTCAGGGCGGCAGCAATACTCAACCACCCAGTGAAGAGCAGCAGATTTCTCTGGATGAGCGCGTTCTCCACGCCGCCAGTGAAGAGAATCGAGCCTTGTGGGTGCGTTTGGCGAAGGACACGCAGTGGGGGGACCATCAGGACGCTCTGGAAGAGATCGGCGAAGATCCGGAGCTGCTGCTCTTCCACTCGGAGGATGAAGAGTTCGTAGCCACGCTGGAGCGATTCTTGGACGTCTTGGAGGTGGAGAAAGCGCGCGAGGAGCAGCAGAAGGCGCTGAATGCCATCACCAAGCTGGCCCAGCTGGATGACGGAGTGGAGGGGGCGCTGGAGCCTGCGCCTGGCGGAGGGGAAGACGCAGAGATGCTGGAGCTACTGCAGAACGTGCGGTTCGACCAGTCCTTGATGGCCGCCATGAGCGAAGACCCGTACTTTGAGCAGGCGTTGCAGAACCCCGTGCTTATGGGCAGCATGCAGGAGGTACGTGTCCGAGCAACCGGAGTTCACCCTGACAGATTGCAGTTAAGAGTGGTGCTATGACGCTGTGTGTCTTTGCCGTGGCTTCTTCCAGCTCATGGCGAACCCGGAGGGCTTTGCGACATCGGCGGCGCTGAAGAACCCCGTGGTCCGAGAGTTCTACATGAAACTCATTGCGCTCTCCTGTACGTCCCTCGCTGATTGTCTCGCTTGAGAAAGAGGTGGGGGCAGCATGGTGTAGACGTGCGGTGTGCTCAACTGTTTGTCTGTGCGGTTACAGTCGCGTCCTAGGAGCACAGCGAATGGCGTGAGCAGCTTATCAAGCTGTATGCGATCCGGGAAGCCTGCAACAACACCTGAAGACCTGCGAATGATCCACCGAATCACATAAGACCCAGCCTACATGCCGAGCAGCAAGCGACGCGGCGTTTGCTCTACATTCGGGAGTACGTGAGACTGCCACATGCCCCGCTAGTCCATCCAAACAGGCGCTCGCGCTCTGCATCCTTCCACTTTCATTCTTTTTGTTGGTTCCTTGGTTCCTCTGGCCTGCCTGCCTCCGCACCCGGTCGGCCGCCGTCACACACGTGGTCCGGCTAGTAGCCGTCTAGTAGCGGAAGTAGAGGCCCGTGTCCTTGCGCTCTTCGCTCGTCTGCGGCAGTCCCGTCTCGCCAATGTCCCGCATGATCTTGAAGCGCTCCGTGTCCTCCTCCACCTGCTGGAAGCTCTTGGCGTTCTCCTCGGCGTGCGTCTCAGCCAGCTGCGCGTACTCGGCCGAGCACTGCTGCATGAAGTCCATCTCCTCCGCCGTGAGGTCGCGCAGGTAGCGCGCCGGCACGCCCGACCAGAGCTGGCCTGAGGGCACCTGCTTGCCACCCGTGACAATGGAACCGGCCGTGATAATGGACTTCTCGCCCACCACAGCGCCGTCCAGCACCTGCGCGCCCGTGCCAATGATGCAGTGGTCCTGGATCGTACAGGCGTGAACGATAGCCGCAGGGCCCACCGTCACATTGCTGCCGATGTGCGTGGGGATGTCCTTGTGGATCTTGGCCACGTGCACCACCGCCTGGTCCTGGATGTTTGTGTTCTCGCCGATCGTGATGTGGTTCACGTCGCCACGCACGGTCGTGTTGTACCAGATGGAGGAGCCCTTGCCCACCTTCACGTCGCCGATCACCGACGCGTTGGGCGCCACAAACACGCCCTCCGCGAACTGCGGCTCGCGCCCCAGGTTCTTCACCGCACGCGTCGACGCGTTCACTGCTCGTTCCAGTCAGATGCACACAGCAGCAAACACACACGATCAGTCGCCACTCTCCCCCTCCACACCCACTCAGCCTCAAACGCCCAGGCACCCGGCACTGCCGTCCTTCGCGTCCACCAGGCGGGTCAAGACTGCGAATGATAGGCCAGACAGACGAATCAAGGGACGACGCCATTTGCCTCCGCCAGCACACGACACTACGTACGGTGCTCCGTGTAGGTGAACCGGCCCTCGAGCGAGACGCCGACGCGGTCAAGCGACTGGCCCAGCGAGCGGATAGCCTTGCCCGCGGCGTTCGCCGATGTCTTCCACACGCTCATCTTGGCTCTCTTGCGTCTGCTTCCGGTTCCGCTGGTGCTGCTCTCCAAGCCGCTCGCCGCTCGTCTCGCCTCGACCTCCCGTTTGGCTAGGACTCCCCCCTCCCAAAAGGCTGTCTGCCAGATCACGGATTCTGCGCTGAGATTGGCCAATGCGCTTTCTGAAGCTGCAATGCCGCTTTCGAAATACCGGATCGAGCTCCAGAATCGATATCGGCCAATCAGACTCTTCTACACTAAAACGCGATTTGGGTGGGCCAGAGTGAGGTGGCCCACACGATGGCCAGACGACCTGTGATTGGACAAGAAGCGGTACAGGACGTGCAGGCGGGGTACACGCCTCACGGTCGCAGAACTCCTCCTTCTTCATAACCTGGGTAGCTGCATGTCTACACCATGCCTGCTCTGCCTTCAGCTGCATCTAGAGAAGCCTCGATCCCAGCATATCCCATGGAAGCGCATGCAGTCCGCTGGCCTCCCCACCCTGGACTAACGGGGTCCACGCTATTGGGACGGATCCGCTCTCCAACCTGTGTTCGCCACACCACAGAATCGGCGCTCTGCCAGTCCCGGCACTCGACAAGTGCAAGCCACCATGGAAGTCGTTCAGCCTGGCGAGTGGCTCCGCGACTTCGACTACTCCGTACGCGTGGGCCTGGCCCACAGCACGCTCTGCGGAGACCGCCAGCGCTCCGTGGTGCTCAAGCTTCGACTGGCACGGCAGGACGGCTGCGAGCGGCAGGTGAGCAGACCCCACTGCGACCATTCTGGCAGATGCTTTCGCTCGGTTGACCTCGATGCTTCGCGTGCAGGTGGTGCTGGAGTTGGACGAGAACCAGCTCGCACACGTGCTCAAGGACTTTGCGCGCGTGCAGAAGGTGGGCACACAGCAGGCCTTGGGTCGTGCTGGCTCGCTCGCAATCTCAAACCTGCAGCCGCCTCTTACACGATTCTGTTGCCACTGCCACTAGGAGCTGCAGCGGCACCCGTAGCCCACGAGCACGCCCAAGCACAGCGCACAGCGCACATCGCACAGCTTCCACTGCATTGTTCAAGAGCTTACGTATATTCTCTCCCCTCCCTCCTCACCCACTTGTCTAGTGTCTGCGAGCGTCAGTCACGTCGTGGATTCGCGCACTTCCCCACCTGCCCCACGCTCGCCTGCTCCCCTGTCCGATCCTCTCCACTTCACCGCCAGACGTACCAGTGCAGTCATGCGGGCGCTACTGCGCGCGCCTTGCTCGCTCTCCAGACAGCTGGAGTGCCAGCCGACTGCTTAGTCGTCCATGAAGAAGAAATTGCCCGAGGCCTTCTGCTCCACATCCTTGACCGAGTTGAACTTGTTGATCCGCGGACGGTAGTTGGTCGGGTCCCGTCGGAAGGTGATCTCCAGCTGCTTGAGGAACGTGTTCATGCCCGTGAGCAGCGTCTGCGGCGAGTGGGCCGTACACTCGATACCCGGCTGGCCGTCGTAGACCACCACACGGTCGGCCAGGTACGTGGCCATGATGAAATCGTGCTCCACGATGAAGGCCGTCTTCTTCGAGTGCAAGATGTAGCGCTTGATGACCTTGGCGGCCAGAATACGCTGCTCCGAGTCCAGGTACGCGGACGGCTCGTCGATCAGGTAGATGTCAGCGGGCTTACCCAGACACAGCACAATGGCCACTCGCTGCAGTTCGCCACCAGACAGATGCGGCACGGCCTGGTCGATAATGTTGTCCAGGTTGAGCGGCTTGGTGACGTCTGTGGCGAACTGCGGGTGGACGATGGCGTCGCGGATCTTGCGGTGCAGCAGCTCGCGCACCGTGCCCTGGAACTTGGGCGCGATCTTCTGCGGCTTGTACGAGATAGTGGACGTGTTGTAGCGCAGCGCACAGGCCGACATGGCGTCGCTGTCCTTGGCCTTCTCAGCCGCCTCCATCTCGTCCGACTTGAGCAGACCAGCCAGCATGCGGATGAAAGTGGTCTTGCCCGTACCGTTCTCGCCCAGCATACAGATGATCTCCGAGTTCGTAAAGTCGCCCGCCTCCACGTGCAGCTTGAAGGCCTGCGACTTCTTCTTGGACAGCAGCGTCTTGGTCATGTGCGGGTAGTTGAACGAGTTGGCGTCGCCGTCGCCGCTGGCCAGCTCGTCCGCGTTCTGCGACACCTTGAAGGTCAGCTCCTCCGTGCGGAAACGCAGGTTCTCCGTCGGTACAAAGCCCGCCAGGAAGATGTTGATGCCCTCACGCACGCTGAAAGGCATGGTGACCACTCCGTAGGCCGACGGAGTGCCATAAAGCACGCAGATGTAGTCCGAGAGGTAGTCCAGCACACTCAGATCGTGCTCCACGCAGATGACGTACGAACGCGCGTCGTTCTCCACCATGGACCGGATCACCAGCGCCGCCTTGAGGCGCTGACGCACATCCAGATACGAGGACGGCTCGTCGAACATGTAAATGTCGGCCTTCTGCACGGCCACCACGGCGATAGCGAAGCGCTGCAGCTCGCCACCCGACAGGTTCTCAATGTCACGGTTCTGGACGTGCTCCAGATCCAGCTCGCTCAGGAAGTGCGCCAACTGCTCCTCCTTCTCGCAGCGCTTGGTGAGAATGTCAATCACAGTGCCCTTCACGGCCTTGGGGATCTTGTCCACGTACTGCGGCTTGGTGATGGCCTTGAGGTTGTCCTCCAGGATGCGCGTAAAGTAATTCTGCAGCTCCGAGCCGCGGAAGTGCTGCAGGATATCCTGCCACTCGGGTGGCGCGTCGAACTTGCCCAGGTTGGGCTTCAGCTTGCCGGCCAGGATGCGCAGTGCCGTCGACTTGCCGATACCGTTGGTGCCCACCAGTCCCAGCACTTGGCCGGGGCGCGGCATGGGCAGACGGTGGAGCTTGAAGGTGTTGGCACCGTAGCGGTGCGTCGTGTTGCTCTCCAGGTCCTTGGGCAGGTTGATGATGTTCACGGCCTCAAACGGGCACTTCTTCACGCAGATGCCGCAACCGATACAGAGCTGCAGACACGTGCACCACACGCAGGCGTTAGTACGCGGCTCCACTGGCGCACACCAGCCGCCTACCCTCACGAGAGAGGAGGAGCGGGAGGAGAAGGAGGAGGAAAGGGACGCACCTGCTCCGAGATGAAGGCCACCTTGCTCTTGGGGGACACCTCGATACACAGCTTGCCCATGCGCACCACCGGACAGGACTTGCGGCACTCCTGGCGGCACTTCTTGGGCTTGCACTTGTCCGTGCTCACGATGGCGATACGCGTGAGCTTGTCCGACATGCTGGGCTCGTGTTCCTGCCTCTCCTGGGCGCTCTCTAGCTGCGGGCCTTCTTGGGATTCCGCGGGTGCGGGCGGACTTGGGGGATTCGGAAGAGAACCGGGGATGGCTCTGCGGGGCGACAGGATGGCGGCCCCCCTTCGCCTTCACTTGGATTCACTATGCCTCGGCCCGATGGCCGCTTCACTCCACCGTTGGCTCAGAGCGCCCACCTGCCATGGAGCATATGGCGCGCGAACCCCACGAAGCGCATATGGGGCTGTCTGCACATGCCGAGGCGGTGGGCGGAGGCGGCATGGCGGAGCACTGGGCGATGCCCGCTGCTGCCCTGCGCCCCGCGCCGCGAAGGCCGGCCAGCGCACGCGCGTGCTGGAGGCGATGGTGCTGGCGATGGCGATGGCGGGGCACGGCGCGCATTCAGCCTGCCAGTCCACCCAGCGGGGCAACGCAACAGCAACATGGACAAACGAAGAGCGGTTTATTGGCGAGACGGCCGCGACACCTGCGTCTGCTGGGACTCCTGCGCCGGCCGCATCAGCCCGCGGTCGCTCGAGGATAATACAAAAAGGGCGTGCATGCATTTCGCAGGGCGTTACTGATCTAAGACCATGGAGGAGGGCGCCTCCGTGGCCGCGCTCTTCTGCTGGTCCGCCGACACGTTGAGCTGCTTCTGGGTCTTCTGGAGCGTGGCCACCGCCGGCTCGATGAGCTCGATGTTCTGCTCCAGCTCGCGCAGGTCGCGCGCCTTGGCCTTGGCCTTGCTGTCCTTCATGCGGTTCTTGTAGAAGGCGGCCTCGCGCTTCTCCTTGATCTGCGTCACGCGCTCGATGGCGTGGATGGTGGCGCCCATCAGCTCGCGGTCGTACTTGACGGCGCGGTGGCGCTGCTTGTCGAAGTCGAACGTGGTGTCCAGCGCCATCTCCTTGCCCGCGGCCTTGCGGAACGCCTTGGTCCACTTGACCTTGCGCGGGTTTCGCTTGCGGTTGAAATTCTTGTGGCACTTGGAGCGGCAGAACCGGAAGATCTTGCTGTCGTTGCGCACGAACGTCAGTCCGTGGCCCGGGTACACCGGGCTTGAGCAGAAGTAGCACGTGTGGATGCGCATCTCGGCTCGCTGTCGGCGCTGCTGGGCGGTGCGGAAGGCTGCTCTCGCGGGGACGCACGGGGAACGCTGCCTGCTCCCTCCTCCGAGCTGCTTCGCGGACTGTCCCGATCGCCAAGCGCCGCCGAGCCATCCCGGCTTGGCCACCACCGAGAGCCAGTGGTTGGCGTGGGGGGCTCGCCACTGTTTCTCGGGGGCACAAGGCCAGATGTCACTAATGCCAGGGAGATGGAGGAGGGCAGCGGGAGGGGGAGTGGAAGGGAGTGGACTGGGCTTCACTAGGGCATACTGGGGCCAAGATGTGGGGAGCTGCAGCCGCCGTACCGAGTCTCACAGAGCTCGACGCACTCGACGAGAAAAGTCAGTACCCCCCCCTCCCCTTCATCCACCCTCGTCTACCCAACCCAGCTCTCGCAACGAACCTGCTCTGCTGCCTGGTACGTGGCGCCCACGACGGCAAGCTGCACTCCGGGCCTGTGGCATGTGCAATGCAAGTGTATTCTCTTCATCCGCGCCTGCGCAGTGCGAGCGCTGGTGCTGCGTACGCCCGCTACGGGCGTATATCAATGCGCCTCAGGGCTCTCCGCCCCCCAGCCGTGTCCAAACCTTATAATCTACATCCCACCCATCGCCTCGCTGCCTCGCCACCTCGCCTCCTCCGCTCAACGACGCCGGTGACGGTTGTGCGAAGGCCCCAGGTCGTTAATGTCCAGCGGGCCCTGCGTCTGGTCTAGCCGCAAGTCATCCGCCGTCAGCGCCTCCTCCTGCTGCGGACGCCACGCCGCTTCTTGCTGGGCCGTGGCGTGGTGCTGCTTGATGCGCACCGACACGTCCGTGAGGTTCAGATCCACCACGGAAGCGCCCGAGTTGTTCCGACGCCGCACGCCCGTGTCAGCCACCGGGCCGTAGCCCAGTCCAGCATTAGACACGGACGAGTCCACTTCGTCCTCGTGAATGTCGTTGAACATGATCTGGCCCGCAGGTTGTGCAGTGGACGGTCTGGCCTTGGCCTTCGCTGCGCGAGCGTTCGGCTTGGGCGTGTCTTCCTCCAGATAAGAACCGCGACCCGTGGCTGGCGTGTCCATAATGATGGCACTGGGCGTCACGTCACCGTCCACCGCTCCCTGAGCGTCCAGATCCAGATGCGCGCCCTTAACCTTGAAACTGGGACGGCATACGGGCCCAGCGAAGGGAATGGGACTCCCACCCTCCTTCCCCTTCTTCAGGCTTTGACGACCACGGCCCAGCGCGCCAAGGAAGGTGTTGCCGCGACGCATGGTAGCCTCGTGCACACTCAGCATGGCGAACTCGTTCTCTTCCAGCCCGTCGCTGGTGCCGAGCCCCACCATGCCTGAATTGGTGTCGCTGAAGCCGAAGCGACCGCGCTTGGCGTTGTACTTGCTGTCCCCGTCATTGGCGGCCGCCACAGCCTCCGCTGGACGGTCCGCCTTGGCCCGCAGCGTTGTAAAACCGATGGCCACCAGCGCCACCACCACGATCCCCGTGATAATGAGCACGCAGATGACTTCAGTGGACACCCCAGAAGACTCCGAGCCGGATGTCGACTCGGAATACGGCTCGCTGGAGCCTGCAGAGTCGGCGCTGGCAGTCGACAGCACCTCCAGCGTAGTGAACACGGCGTAGTCGTACCGCGTCGACGTGTAGTTGTCCGTCGGCAGAATCAAATGCGCTAGCAACGTGTAGTTGCCTGCACTGGAGAAGGTGAGCTCGCTCGAAGAGAAGGCTGCCGTTCCCGTCGACGAGAAGTTGGCCACCTGCGTGGTAGTGTTGTCCTCCAGCCGCACTTCCGTTCGCACAGGGCTGCAGTCCAGACCGTCCGCACAGGCGTGCAGCGCCGAGTGCGTCACCTCGTAGTAGTCTCCCGAGAGGCGGTCCAGCCCTAGCGCCAACGCCGACACATTCAGGTCGTTGCTTAGCATATCGCCGTCGCTGTCTTCACGCACACTGGCGCTCCACGTGATGTTCACCGTCTCGTACGGATACACGTCCGTGGCGGAGAAGTCGATGGCGAGCTCCAACGGACAGCCGTCCCCCGAAGCCCCCTGGACGTCCACAGCCGCGCCGATAGTGTTGGCGTAGATGGACGTGTCCACCTGCCAGCAGTACGTCGTGCTGCCGTCCAGCTCAAAGTCCGTGGATGCCACCTGCGCGCAGCTCAGCAGCAGAGCGAGCACCGCCAGCAGCAGCCCAGCACTGCGTCCGCCCGCTGCTCTGCACCGCTTGGTCATCGCCTTACTGCGCTTCCTGGCGCCGCTGTTGCGCTCTGTGGGCTCTCCCATGCTGCCTCACGGCGGAACGTCCCTAAACTCCGTCTGAAGCTCTGTCAGACGCTCGCAGCACGGCGGGGGGACAAGTCGAGCGTTCGATTGGCGACTTGGTCGCGTCCGTCGCTTGTCAAGGCGGCGCCTCTACCTTGGCTGGAGAGTTCTGACTCGACTGGAGCGTTGGTCCGAACGTAGGGGAGTGGGAGGGCTTTTACGCCAATCCACGCGCCGGAAAATGCCGTCTGTTCGCTTTGATTGGCGGAAAAACGTTCGCACATAAGACTGGAGGCGAGCAGGGGATTGGGGGCAAGTGGCTTTGAGCGTCCAGATGACAGCGAGCGATTCCCCTGCTCTCGGCGGCGGGGTGGAGAAGCGAACTGCAGACGTCGTCTCCTTCCACTCGCGCTCGTGCGTCCATGCTCGAGCTCATGTTCGCCTCAACCTTCTCTTCAGTGTGGGTTCCTGGGCTCGAATTCGAGCAAACGGCGCCTTATCCAGCTCGTCTGGCGCTCCCATTAGCTAACAGACCGCATACAGCCATACAAACACCAAGACCAAATCCCCCGAGATGCATCTGCCGACTTGAGTCCAAGCTGTTTGAAGCAAGCGTGGCGTTTCCGAACGGAGCTGGTCATCGCCCATATGCTGCACGCCCAGCGCATGGCGACACTTCCGCATACTGTTTCCACCATACTAAAGTACGGGTTCGCGCATGCTGGCGGATGGGATGGTTCCAGCAGAAACAGCGGCGCTTGCTGCGCGCTCGAAGAATTCCCGAGCGCTCCGCGCTTCCAGCTGGGATCACCATCTCGGCGCGACAGTCTGACGCCCCATCCCGTGCTGTGCCAGGCCAACACGCCATTTCGCCCTCGGTGGATGCGCCCGTGCTGACCGGTATCCGCGTTGGTAGAAGTATCTCCACATCCCCGATTGAAGTTTCCACCACGGTGCGAGATACACGTAGCTCTACACCGCAGAGCGATCGCCCTCGC